>JAVFBZ010054619.1:0-10107 GCA_032466195.1 Katharina tunicata
GCATTTGCAGTTGTCCGTGGTGCACGTGTTTTTCACTTTTTCGCGTGTTATCTCGCAAACATGTAACAGACGATTAATATTTTCTGCATACACTATTGTTGTCTTTAGGTTATGTGTTTTATATAGACTTCATCGAAAAAAAATTATACTTTGTCTGAAATTTATATTTTCAGTTGGTAAAGTTTCTTTTGGACGTCAGTTTATATGCAATGTTTCATGAGATTGACTCCTGATACCACTCAGCAAAGTACATCCGAACATGGACTTACACATTAAGAACCATGGTGTTTAACCCTATTTGGTATGATTCGGTTACATTTGTATCAGATAGACTAAATTATGAAGAATAAACCATAGATTATTAACCGTGGATATTTGTGTAGTGCAATGAGGATGTTTTAAAAAATGCCTTCTTGGTCTTTGGCTCTATGTATGGACGTCTATCTGTCCTCTGTATTGGATGGATTGATTGGCAAACACTACCGGAAGTTGTGTCTTCAAGTGAAATATACATTACTCATTGAAATTATTTCAGGAAATTAATTCAAATTCACCATTACCTTGTGATGATGATTAAACCGGACTGTTCTACAGAAAGTCACAAATGAGAGTTGACATAATTTCATGGGGACTTCTCCATCAAAGACTTTGCTCTGTATCTGTCTAAACATCTATGCTAAGATCTTCTGTATATAATACCCTTATACATAATTCCGTTAGCTTCTGGAAGAATTGTTACCGTGTGAAAAGAGATTATTTTTTATTTAGCACTGCTTTATTTTAACAAACCTTTGATCTGGATGGAAGTCCATTACAATTAACCCGATCTAACGCCAGGTAGAAAGATTTTTGACAAATTTGTATTAAATTGGCAGCCTTGAGATAGAGCAGATTTTACAGTATTATTTAAGATCATTGTATCTAAAATTTACATGAAAATTATTTCACTTAAAACGGCGCTGCCTATAAGCAATGAATATAGGAAAGCATATATATGAATTTTTGTCAATAAAAATCATTTCAGTTAACATTCAGAAAGACTTGTTGATTTACCATAATTACCCCTATTATGAATATATATATTTGAAAAATGTGACGAGATTAAATGTCAAGAAAGGCAAACATCCGAGGACGTCTTAAGAAAACACTTGATTGGTTGTGTTGTTTTACGTCGTAACGAAGAGTATTTCACGGTGTATTCCAACCGTCTCTCGTGAAAACAACACAGCCAAATAATATGGAGTCTTTCCAGGTATTACCATCGCTGGAAAAATAGTGCGCCTCCTGTGCTAAATTCAATAACTCATTAAACAATACTGTTTATTTTTGATATTGTTTAGTTTAAACGTTATTTAAAAGAAACTAAACAAAACCCATCGCCTTAATATTTGGGGCTTTTTTTAGACAGAATTCACTCTGCTGCTTTCAAAGTATAATCATGTATTTGGCACAAACCAAATGAGTTGAACAGCTGAATTTTCCCCACAGACAGTAAAAGTTAACAGAGATAATTACCTTAAGTCTTGTTCAACGACAATACCTCAAAAGTTAACATTGAAGATTTAGTGACAAGCTAATCACTTCCAATGCTATAAATATCCTTTTCAAGGCCGATCTAGTGTTTACAGAAGAAATCATCACGGCATCCGTCAAAGCTTAACTACAAAGAGACAAAGAAAAAACATCCCTGGCGATACAGTGAGCGTGTTGGTGAAGAGATAATTGGAGAAGATGCTGCTAAAAGTGTTAACTTGAATTACCACAGTTTAGGCCCAGTGGGGTCAAACCTCTTTGTTTAGCGTTGTGCATGTTAAAATAAGAGAAGAGTTCCGGTCACGACGAGGTCATTGCGAGTTTTTTCTTGGTCTTCCAATGCAAAGTCGCCGTTTATGCGAAATACTATTGAGTACGACGTTTAATAAAGACCTTCCATAAGTAAATAAATAATATAAATACTGTTCAACCGTTAATACTACGGTTTGTAAATACATGTATCTTCTTCAAAGGTGAATGTATCATCCCCAATTTAAACCCCGTTACAAGATTGCCTCTTACTACCAGGATTTCGATCGTTTGTTTTTTTGTTTTTTTTTTTACATTTTGGTTTGGGTTTGTTGTTTTTGTTTCGAAAGTGAACACTTGCAGTATTGTCATCTTCGCTTTTGTGATAACTCGCTCTGAGATTGAATACATTCTAGTTCAGAAGAGTTTGCACGCTGAAACACTTGCGAGAATCGATCCACGACGCTCAGTCAGACACCGAATCTCCACCGGTAAACGAGAGACACTCAGAACACTCAGCCATCCGAATAGCAGCCACCTGGATCACCCAGTCAACATGGTTTAGTGGTCTAAGTGGTCGGTATTTAGTGGTAGCGATTCGGTGGCTAACAACGGAGTCGTTAGTTCCATTTCTAAAAGGCAAACTTTACTGAACTAAAATCTGTTCACTAAAAGCCAAATAAACAAAAATACAATCTAAACGATTGCAGACGGAGCAGAACAGGGTTTTTTTTGTTTTAAATTATCGTTTTAAATTTAAAACTCAATATACGGGGGAGGATGCGCAACTCAAATTGCTTATCAGGGGGCTCAGTTGGTTGAGCGCTGGATATCACTCTACCCGGTAAAGCTTCGATTTCCTAAGTCCACCTTACGTCTATAGTAGCTGTTTCACCTGAAGCCACAGAGATCGCTTGGCAGTTTTACGGTTTGAGTTTCTTGGAGGTAACTAAAATGTAGATCGCACCCATTTTTTGCAATATTCTTTAAAATTGTAATATGGTTAATATACCCTGGAGTTGAACGTTAAACACCAATCACGTAAATAAATAAATGCTCAGATGGTCTCTAGTAACATTATACAACACTAGTCTCGCTTTAATGAATAACTCCATATTTTTTAAAACAATTTTTCCCACTTAAATGTACCGGATTACATAAATGCCGTTCATATATATTGAACTAGATTGTTATTGGAACACAATATGCATTGTTTCGGAAACTAGACCTTTGCTGATGCGTGATGGACTTGTACATACATCGAGATACAAGTATACCACTATGAGGTTTATTGAAGTAAAATAAATTGATATCATCTCAAATGCTCTTCAGTGTCATTTCATATCGACCAGTGTTTCTCGGGTTGAAGCGTTATTTTCCTTTTAACGTGAGCTGATTTCGGGCATAACATGACAACTTCATTTCAATACGGAACCCAAGCCACAATACAATCTTTAATAGTGTCAGCAATGATATAAAAAAAAAGATGCAGAACAATGCCAGTTTCCTAGTTTCTAGTTAGCTCTGTTGGGATTGGTTCTGATACGAAAAACGTTTACCCACATTGCAATATTTGTTTAACTTTCCCACTTTGATTTTCCATGCAGCCTCCAGTAATACAAAGCTTTTTATGGTCTGTTTTCTGTATTTAAAAAAATCGATATAAAACAAAAGTGTATTGACCTGGATATCTATAACAACTGTAACAATCACTTACATGTTTTGTAAATGCCAGCGCTTCTTCATTCCGTGTGCTGGTTTAAACCATAATCAAGACATATTGAAGCCCTGAATATATCGTGAAAGGGTTGTCTGTCAAGCGTAATAAAGATGAAGCCTCAGATAGTCACATGTAACTGCACATATCTGGACGGATAATCGGCTGGATGACAAGGTTATACTTTAACATGTCTATATACCATTAATAAACATATTACATGTACATCGGGTTTTTATGAAATATGTGACGCTTCACAGCGAGTCTTCTTCTTGAGATCAAACATAACTTATGGTCAGCAATAATTCCATTCTAACGTTGTCACTTTGTGGGTCATTAATATAGACGCTCTTTAATACACATCTTGCTGTAAATATACATTGTACTGCTTCACGCCATTTGCATGCGTTCGGTTCCAAAATGCCCATTTCCTTAAAAAATAGCATTTTATTTGATATATTTTTTAAAAAAACGTTTATTTTTTAACCCATTTCAATCTTGGGCTTTTGATCTTCTTATATCATTCATATTTTGTGTCATCACATTTCGTTTTACCATTTCAACATTTTTTTTCTCTTTTTCTTTTTGTGTGCCAAATTACTTTAAAGAAACAAAAAGTCTACTTGTTTATCACATGTTATGCTGTATCAATTGTCATGAATAAATGGATACAATTTACGCTACGTTCGATCTGATTATTAATAACTTCTCACTTAATGTTAAATTATGTTTGTTTCACGTTACTAGTTTTAGGGTTTTAAACTGTGTGTAAAAATAACTACTAAACCCAACTAATTGGAACCACGAGAATCCACATATAATATATCAAGCAAGACAGTTAAACATATTCATGCACATTTTTTTCAACAGTTAACTTCATTTTAAATTCCTTTACTTTTTACTCAGATATTTATTAATTTAATTCAGTTTCACAAGTTGTAGACAAAATCATATGTAATTATTTTTTTCCATCTTCAGCATAAGCAGATGGATTTTTATGGCAGGCGGAAACCATTTCGTGCCTACTTAAATTCCAGTTAGTATTAACTATACAGGCTACCATATTGGCAATGGATTGATTGGTGTTCAAAAGCCGTGCTAAAGAGTTTTCATTTATATGACGTTGTTTTCCTACCGCACTGCAACTCTAACAGAGTCAAACAATGGGATGTCACTTGTAGTATTGGCAAAATGCTATACCAATACAAACCTGCAACCAACTGACAAACTGTAAAGTGAATTAAAACTACTTCAAATAAAGTAGCACTCCCTTCCACTTTCACCCGCCTCCACCCCTATTTGCCATATCTTCATTACCCAAACAAGGTCTCAGGAGATCCCTTTGCGACCCTTTTTACATTAAATCAAGACAAAAACAGGACATTTTCAATCATATATGTCGTTAGTTCTTATTGCCATTAATGCCAACTCCCACTAGCACGCCAATAGACAGCAATGTACACGCCATCCACGTGTAACAAAGGAGTGTTTAGGCACGTGGTAATTGAGATTTTTAAGGAAACATGAATTATTCCAGTTTGTTTTTCCAGTTTGTTTCCCCAACATGTAACAATTCATTAACCAGCTGGTCAAAACATCAAATCACTACAGAACAGTAGGTATGAAGCTCATCGCAGTAGCGGTTGTGCGCGATAGAAACTCAACAAAATACAAAAATGTAATATTGTAGTTCTACCAGTGTTTATGAATGTAAACTTTTAACGAACTGACCTACACTACGTGGGTATGGATATCATAGCAGTAACGCTAGTGCCGAATGAAAACCCAACAAAATACCATTACCTTGAATTGATATGTGTGCTTCCGTAACATTGTGATTTAAATTCGGAATATTTTTTATTGATTAGGTGATTGTACTTCGCGATCTATAACGAAGAGTTTGTAGTTAAATAAGCAACGTTTTATGAGAGTGACTCCTGATACCACTCAGCAAAGTACATCGGAACATGGACTTACACACTAGCAACCATGATGTTTTAACCCCTATTAGATTTATTCCGTATAATAGCCTTATACATAATTCCGTTGACTTGTTACTGTCTAAAAAGAGTTTTTTTTTATTTAACACTATTTTATTTTAACAAACCTTTCATCTGGACACAATCCATTACAATTAACCCGATTTAATGCCAAGTAAAACTTTTTTTGCCAAATTTGTATTAAATCGGCAGCCTTGGGGTATAACATATTTTACAGTCTTATTTAAGAACATTGTATCTAACAGTTACATGAAAATTCTTACACTTAAAATGGCGCTGCTTTAGGTGTGTGCGAATCTGTATTAAATTGGCAGCTTTCATATAGAGCAGATTTTACAGTGTTATTAAAGAATATTGTATCTTAAATGTACATGAAAATTATTTCAATTAAAACGGCGCTGCTGTTTGTGTGTGCTGGTAATCAAGAAATAAAGGAAAGCATGTATATAGATTTTTGTTATTTAAAAATAGTTTCAATTTAACATTCAAATACATGTTGATTTACCATATTTGCCCAATATGTAAGAATATATATTTTTGAAAACTATGAAGAGATTAAATACCAAGAAAGGTAAACGTGACCAAGGGTGTTTCACGGTGTTTTCCAACAGCGTGTCGTGATAACAACACAGCCAAATAACGTAGAGTCTTTTCAGTTATTATCATAATTGGAAAGATAATGCGCTTCCAGTGCTAAATTGGACAGTTGGAAGTCAGGCTCACAGCAGACTGCACTAAGCTAGAGCACTGAAGAAAAAACATATTTGTGTAAAATGTAATCCAAACAATTGAATGAAAAAGCGGACTATCTGTGAATCGACTTATTTACTGGCATAATTAATAGAGTTCTCCTGTAGAGAGGAGCTTACACGAACAAAGAAATAACTCTTCTGACTAAATTAAACGATTAAATTGCGAAAACAGGAGATCCTGAATGTATATTGATAGGGATTTCTGATTGAGTCCGCTTGAAAGAGAATAGTTAATGGTAACTCACGTAGTATCCGCTCAACTAGTGAATTTTCGAAGTGTGTATACTCTTTTAATCACACGATAGCGTGCATGAGAGGGTAGAATACATTCTTTTAACTTTATTTATCCTGATATGTTCGCTGCGCCAACATACATTACAATTTGCTTAAGTCTTCCTCAGAAAATATCCGACATTATAACAGATAGCTAGACCGAATTAATAATGATATATACTCTTTGTTAGCCGCCGAGCAGCATATTGTCCTGCGTTATGATAATGTATTGATAGAAAAGCGCTAAAATGTTTTTTGGTCAAGGGTGATTGGACCTGATAGGGTTCAATAGAGGTAACTGAGCTGAAGAAGAATTTTTTACAAATCGGATGGGGGAGAAATCTGAACATTAACATCGCTATGAACCATTAATAATTTTATCTTGGAGAATTCTAGTGTTTTCCAAATAACAGTCAGAAAATTAACCCATCAGATACATTAAACGAAGATAATATACATGTGATTTATATGCCAGGTTAATCATTCAGAAGTATCTTTAGATCTCCTTCTTTCGACCTATGTCAAACAATCTAGGTTTGATCTCTTCTTATTTTGTCATATAAGCAGCATTATATACGACCCCATAATACCCGTTAGTATTAAGTACTTTAAAATGCATCCTTATTAAAAACAGGTAAGCGGTTTTTAGCATCAAACAATAGAATACAAGAATACAAGTGACAATTATGTAGTTATTATGTTGCATAATTGTGGAGTCAGCGTATTTCAATCCTGTCTTAAGAATTTATTTTAGTGCAACGTACAGTGTATAATAGTGTTTTTATATAATCATAAATGTTGATCTAAAATTATACTGACTGCTACTTTTCATTGTAAAATTACTTAAACGATTCCAAAATGTCGGGAGTGCTTTACATATATATACTATTGGCAACGTGAACTTTTGATATTTAATTTATAATTGTTAAAGCTGGATTAGATATATTTGTCTTTGGTAAAGTATCTTATGAAAACTACTGTTTTGGTTTATGTCATAATAAACGCTAAGTTGTTATTTCTTATGCTGTGAATTTGTTGAAGTTTTGCTCTTGCACTAATGTGAAGCGCGAAACAGAGAAGTAACCAATACAACATATGTGATTTGACTTGCGGATGGTTTATCTGTATCGCTAGGAACTGATTGCAAATGATAGTTTTGCCACCAGAAAGCAATCTGTTGAGCTTTTTCAAGACCTGTTTGTCACACTTCCTGGCAGATTTATAACTTAGCGTCATACAAAAGAACTTGCTGTACTCGGAAATGTCAAATACGTTGTTTGGGTGATTTTGCAGCCTTTTACTAAGTTACATTGTTTGAATAATTCTATATGTCATATTGATTTTTTAAAGATAATATGGAATCTATTTGGCTAATATAGAATGTGGACGATGTTTGCGTCTGTTTGTTGCTTCGTTTAGATGTGCTGTACAACCTTGAAACAGTTAGCTTATGTCTAGCCACCGTGTCATATCTCTTACTGTTTATTGCAGGACAGCCAACAAACTTCTCTTTACGTTTATCTCTTAAGTTGAGTTTATGTTATCAACAAAAATTGGAAGACAAGGTAAAGTTGCTTGAGTAACTAATCTGATAGGCGTATCAAACTTAACAAAATCAGTGTTTCGGTAGATTTATTAAGATCATCTCAACAAAAGTCAAAAACCTGATGCTTATGTTTTTTGCATACAAACGAAAGGCTGCTGTTAACTATAATAATCTTAGTACTGCTATTCAGTGACAATTTCCAATTTCATGGCTGATACTCATGTGAGAAATAAGTTTAACCGCGCATAGAAGAGCAAATATCAATCAAATCGAAATAAGTAATTAATAAAAATTTCTGAATAACGTAAAAGGATTCAAATCTTCTTATAATGTCAAGTATTTTTTTACATCTTACAGAAAGTAATATACACAGAAGAAGTAGGTCATCTAAAGGGCTTCAGTCAGAAATCGATACTTCAGATAAACAGATCACACACAATCGGCATATGATTTATTCGACGTTTTATCGGCTGTTAATTTATCTGTCTCTACCATTAGAGCCCTGCTTAAGTATTTAGAGCTCTATTACAAGCCCAGGACCTATTTATCATTGAAGTAGAATAAGGCTCCATTATTCCATTATGTTCCCTAAAGCCAAATCTATGAATTCGTAAATAATCGCTATTATTATTAAAACGAATTGTAATCTGTCATTTCCACGATTATCTTTCAAACAGTCTTTGATCATTAACCGTGAAAGAGTGACACTGGTGATGCTATATGAGGGTATTAAATTTCATTCCATATGCCCTACACCACAGTTGTATTAATGAGCGTTTTTTTTTTCTTTACCTGTCTGTACCGTATTGGATTTACCCAGAAGGCCTAATCGTTAGAACAAGGACCGATTTTCGACAAGATTCCCCTATTTTTCATGTTCAATTTCAAAGAGATAAGCCACTATTTCATTTCCTCCAAAGTCAGCATAACGGAGAACACGCTGTTGTAGATATTGGTAGTATCGTCAGTGGTTCATAAACAAAGTATTTAACATTTTAATAAATGACAGCTTACATAAAACAGCATTTGTAAATATTGATATTTAACAGGTTTGAAAGTTACCCAGGAAAAAAAAAACTCGACATTCCGCTGTTAGAATAACCCACATGCGATCCTATCGAGTTTGAATTAGCGAACTCGGACGATTTTTGCTACTGTGTGCCCCTTTGTGTGTCTCTTTACACTACCGGTGCATGTATTTATCCTGATCACTTTGCAGATCATATAGTTGCCTTAGGTCCCAATCGATTTGGATACACCAATTCTACCCTGTTTGAAGATAGATGTATTAGATGCTCTCAAAAAGCTCTATGGCCTCATTTACTTGGATGAGATGAAGACAAACACGTATAATTTAACTGTGCAATCAATTTGAATTTGGCGAGGAAATAAGGGGAACTGTAATATCTCAACCAGCCATTACCAACAAATTGGCCGCAAATCGACGGCGTGTCTGTGTTGTAGAGACCACGAATGATTGCCTCGCATTCATCTTGGACAGAATTGGTGACCTATCAAAGTAACTTCCGAAAATCGTTCTTAGTTTTTCGCCTTGGCTGTAGTACAAGCGCATTCTTCGGTATAAAGCATAGTTTGGCCAAAGAAATGTATATGCTTGGTACAAAGTAATTATATATTTTGATTATATATAATTGTAAACTCAATATTTTGCCTTACTGAACTTTAGACAAGAGACAACATTTTAGAACTGTCAGCCATTTGCCTTTGATTATTTATTCTAAGACCATATTGGCCAAAGGGTGGTTGAGGTAGGATATTTAGATCAAGAGTTAGACATTTATTTCAAAATGTATTAATTAGATGTCAAACGAGAGTGTCGTATTATTATATAACAGTGAGTGATGTGAGACGGATAACTTTGCCTATCGATTAGTTTTGCTGTATTGTAAGTTTTTAAAAGACAATTATTCCACAGGTTTTAGAAAGCTGTCTTTCTATGTTATATACTTTATACTATCTTGTTTACCACTTTCTGATACCAAAATGTTAGGATGTACTATTTATCTAGTAACCACA
>JAVFBZ010054630.1:0-10106 GCA_032466195.1 Katharina tunicata
CTCTCAAATTGCAGATTGTGTATCTTTCAAAACAAAATATTGTTGTGTCACCCTGAAATAGGGTTATACCGTTACTTGATGATGTTTACTCTAAATCCTCAACGAATTTGACCTAGAGGGCACAAGCTTTAAGTAATTAATTGAATGGTTTAATTGAGATATTTTATGTACAAAAGTGATTTCTTCCATCAGTAGAAATAATAACAAAATCTGACCTTAAGGGCAAAAGCTTTAAGTAATTAATTGAATGGTTTCATTGAGATATTTTATGTACAAAAGTGATTTCTTCCATCATTAGAAATAATAACAAAATTTGACCTTAAGGGCACAAGCTTTAAGTAATTAATTGTATGGTTTAGTTGAGATATTTTATTAACAAAGGTGATTTCTTCCATCATTAGAAATAATAACATGTAACGCAGACCTTGGTGTATTTTGTATGCAAACCTCTTTCAAAATACACTTGTACGCTTGGGTTACAACTTACTAATTGTACTCAGCCATTCAAGATTCGATATGCACAATTCTAAAAATTCTTTGTGAATCAGTTAAAAAACTCTAAACTCTAATGCATGTACATGTAGTTGTTATGAATGTGATTTAAGAATAAGTCTTTAATAGTAAATCTATTTCTTTGGCTTGTGCTCTGATTTTGTGCGCAAAATTTCTGGGTTGTACATATAAGTTCAGACGAATCAGACGCTTGCACACATTTTCTGATTTGAGAGTTGCATGTCTGCATGTACCTCGTAACGTAACTTTAACGCTAAAATAAAAATGGATTTTTTTATATTTTAAATGAGCAGACAGGAGATTTCGGTGCTTTCGTGCTTACTGAGCTAAGAGGGTATAGAAGAATCAATTGTTTTTTTTTTCGAAAAGTGGCTTTAATGGAACTAAAATTAAGGGGTTTTCAACGATTAGGTATTGTGGGTAGTTGAGTTAAGTTTCGGTCTAGTTGCTCAGACGGTTTTCATTTTAACATCAGTCTAATGTTACCATTCTAACGTACCCATTACGTCATTCTTTCGATGATGATTGGCTGGGAGCCTCCTGGTGCTCTCTTGAGTTAAAAGGTATCGGGAAGCCGATTTGTTGCTGTGTCCTGTTTTCATCCTATAAGTATTAGTTTTCTATGTTTTGCCAGCGTCGATTTTGGTTGTTTTCTTTACCACTTTGGATTTTCTGGGCTCCGTCTTTCTTTTCCTCCCAAAACAAAGCTGGCAACCATTGTGTTCAGTTATTGATCTCTATAGTCATGTTGGTCAGATATTGATGATATTGGAAAAAGTTGAAGGAAGGGAGGTAACTCCATTCAACGCAAATGCCACAATTTGATTGGCTAAAACCTTTCGATTCATTGAAAGAAATAGAGCACATATTATTTCAAACAAATTACTTCCAACTAAAGTCTCATTAATTGGCTTTGTTCACACGCTTTGACCCACACCAGCCCTCTGGTTAAGGGCAGTATGCTTCCAGATTATATTCATGCTGCCATACTTAGCACTGGGCGAACATTGTCTTTCCAACAGTCATAAAGCTTAAGCGACTTCACATTTTGTTTGTGTTAAGAGTCTCTGTCTGCTGTTGGAATGCCGTCATATAAGTGAAATGCCCTTGAGCATGGCTTTAGTTTAGGGGCAAGAGGAAGCCGATTTGTTGTGGTGTCCTGTTTTTCGTCCTGCAAATGTTATCGTTATCATTATCATTTAGGGTGGTTTCAGTCCCCCATTAGGCTTGTACACCGATGTATGAGTGAAATAACCTTAAGTATGGCGTAAAGTGCCGATCAAACAAAACAATCCAGCAAATAAAAAAAAGGATTGCTTTTGTTTTCAGCCTTTAGAAAAGAACAGCAGGATAAAAAAGAAGCTAATGAGAAGCGTAAAAAAGCTAAAGTGCAGACGACTGAAGATAAAGATAGTGCTGATGACGGAATAGAACTCGTTGAAATCGATGATAGCACAAGTAAGGAGGATGAAGAAGAAGAAATGAATGATGACGATGATGATGATGATGATGATAGTAGCGTACAAGTTATTGAGGATGAATGAAACGAGGAATTTTTCATTTTCTTTTGGCAGCTTGTTCATTTAACCTAATTCCTTAACAATCCTTAACATCCTAAAGAGCACAAGTTTTTAGTAATTTATTGAATTAAAAAATGTGAGTTTAGAACTGAAGCTTCATTTTTTGGGATGTTTTCAAGTCTGAACTGGATACAAAATGAAATATCAGGATTGTCTACACTTCTTAGCCTTTATTATTCAGTGGGTCATTCAAGGTTGTTGAATTTGTTGAGGATTTCGTGTATACAAATTATTGGAGAAGATTGGAAACGAAGGAAAAAGTGCATGTTTGTGCCCATTTTTCCACTTTGTACAAACTTGTTAAACAGTAACGATGATACTGAGCAATGTACAGTAATATGTTATTGAAACAAATTAAGTTTTCATGTTTTTTCTTTGAAAATTACAAACAAATTAAGTTAGCAAAAGAAAAAAAACATGAAAAAAGATGTTTGTGAATTTTATTTTGAAGTTAGTCAAAGGAATGTTGACTTATAAATATGATTATCAAAGATAATTAAAAATGAATGAATTTTATTGATCATAAATGACTCAATGGTAAAATTTACAGGGCAGTTATGACCACATAAAACATGAAGGCGTTTTTTCTTTGTATAAAAAATTTAAACTTTCAAAAAATATTTGGACAGGTTACTTGGTAACTATGCTGACAAAGTTATATTGATGCATGCAGGATCGTTAAGTAATCAAAGATTACATTTGTTTAAAACGGTCCATTGATTCGCTTCGGTGACAGACCTTGTATGTAATGACTTGACATTGGGAATACAGCTGTGAACGCCACAGGGAGGCTGCTGGCCCTTGACCTGATCAATTGACGTATGACAATAGTTCACCTTTTCACAAAATGGTCAGTCATTAAACAAAAGCCGATAATCTGAGGGGACGGAGATAGACGCTGTGGAACAGGAATGCAAAGATTATTGAAAATGGAATCTTTTTGGAAAGGATTTTTTAAAATAAAATTGCAAATAATTAAAGAAAGATATATCAGTAATTTAATTCCAGTTTGACTAGCTATTTAACATTTTTACATTTCAAAACTATTTAATTCAATAAAGAAATATCATATCGAGGATGTGTGTAAAATATCTGTAATTTGTAAATAACATGTACAATACCAGATCAAATTGTTTTAAGTGTTCAGTTTTCATTTCTTATTAAAAACTCACAAGATCTTAACTAATTCATTGAGATTTTCACTCATGTCTTGTACATTTTACGTTGTTAAGGGTGGTTTCATTCATCAATTGCAGGAGCATCAGGAAGCAAATTTGTTGTGCTATCTGCTTTTCGTCCTGCAAGTGTATTGTGACGTCTTTCATGTTCCCAGCGTCGTTCTCGGTGGTTTCTTTTACTAATTGGGTTAGCACTCCGTAATATAAGTGATATTACCTTAAGTAAGAAACAAAACTCTAGTCAAACAAAATCTTCACCGAGTGAGATAACCTCAAGTAGGTTGTAAAACCCCAATCAATCAATTTTATGTCATGTGACTTAGACAATCACATTTATTAAGAATTCCTTTAAACGTCCTGTATCTTGAACTTGTGGCCCAATAGGGGAAGGACACAACAGTCAGTCAAATTATAGACCCTACCAGGTTAACAAAAGTGTTTTTACATTTTTCATAGCATTCCTGGTTTTCCAGTGAAAGCCACTGACCCTAAATGCTCGACAAATTCAACCCCCTTTACTACTTATAAAACTGCATTTTCTGCAAAGGGTAAGAACTGTAGACATGCAATTTTGAAGTTTTTACCAGAAAATGTAAGTTTTAGTTCCAAATTCACACTTAAACATTCAATAAACCCCAATCAATCTTATCTTATCTATTGAGAACAATACTGTATAAAATAAAAGATCGGATAATTATAAGTTCGATTGAATAACCTTTTTCTTCTTCTCAAACAGCTGTTATTGCATTCGTAAACTTACCTTAGGCATAATGCCATCATTATTTTTACGACGACTCATCAGATTTTTTTTCAAGTAATATCTTTAAAAAAAACATGTTTTCAGCAAATTTTCTTAATTTTATAAATTTATATCTTTAATTTAATATGGAAAATTAAATAACAAATTTTTCACAAAGATACTATTAATGTAATAGATACTACATAATTGTATAATATGTCGAGTAAATTATGCATAATAAAACACATACATGTAGGTAAAGCAGTAAAATTTTGTAAGTTAGAAAGGCTTCCTTTAATTAATAAGGATATTTGAGTCATACATGTACATGGATCAGACATTTAAAATCACTTTACAAACATCAAGTGTATCATGTTATTGTATATACAAATTTGATCATACAAATCTTCATCAGTTCATATTACACAGCTAATTGTGTCAAAATTACTCTGCAAGAGAAGTTTTTATTTTATTTTGCGTGCAGCACATGTACAAGTTTATTTGAGTGGCATTAAGAAGTTGGATAAATATAAAGCAAATGGAGACATTGTATGGTTAACTTCTTAATTAATTGGACACGCATTTCTATCTCATTCCAGAGATGGCTTTCAAATTGAAAATATATCTGGAATGAGATAAAAACGTTGATATTTTCTATGGTGGTACCAATGTAACTCCAAGTCAATGGTTATAAGACCCGCCCCTTTCAAGATATTAGATTAAAAACGTTGACTCGTCACGTCAGAACGAAGGCTTTATTGAAACCTGAGCAAAATGTTTCGACCCCCTGGCATGCCTGGTATAAGCCTTGACCGAATACTATTTTTAAACTTGTTAAAATCAAGGCAATCGGTATTCGCTGAAACCCCGTAATATTGGGTGTGTATGTGACTTTTATGGTGTTCCTTTACAAGATGGTGTGCCGGCCCAAAAGGCAATTTCAACAGCAACTAAGACGACAACACAGGACACAAGAACTGGGCTTCTTGCTGCTCAGTATGCATCAGGGCACAAAGCTATAGGAAACACTGACCTATGGAACGAGAATGAAACAAAAATGATTTGCTCAGAATTTGTTACGATATGGAAGTTAGTTGTACAAAAAAAGGCAATTAAAAGTACTTAGACCGAAACAGTCACACATATAGATGAATGTTGTTTTTCTCCTCACCTTAAACTATAGCCTCGGCCACAAGGGCTTCAAAAATGTGACTCAAACAAAGCTGGCTCTAGTGGTTCTCTGACAGCCCTGCGGTCAAGCATTGCAGGAATCTGCACACTGCCAGTTAGCTTGAACCAGTTGCGACAAAAAGGAAAATGTCACAGCATTCTAAGTATGCCACGTGTAGGCCAACTAATCTGATGTGGATTATTTTTACCTATCAAATTTTATGATACAGATCAACTTTACATGTACATGTAGTCCACCTTTCTCTGCCTGTTTAAATGGAAACATAAAGTTGATCCGGCTCGGAGGGGCCAATTTTTGCCGTAGTAAAATAATTTATTTATATGTTCACTGATAAATGTAATACTTCACTGGGGGTGCCAGGATGACTCTTAGGCCTGGCAAACAACACCAAATCGGTGGCGGTGGGAACACTGGTCCATTATGTAAGTGCCATTCATGTACATGTATGTAGTTGATAATGTATATATAATCACTATCCAAAAGCTTGTATAGTAAAATACTTACATGTACAAACTTATTTTGTTCTATTTTTGCCTAGTTTTATCAAACCACTCCATAAACGCATCTACCCATTTTGAATTTTTATACAAAAATAGGGGGAAATGATTTGAATCAGTCATATACATAGAATAGTCAATACAAAAGGACCCATTAACAGAGATAATAAACACTATATACAACATGGTTAAGATATGATATATATACAAAAATCAAAAACGAAATTTGTACAATTAAGAACTGGTGATTAAAATTAAGAATTAAACAATGGAGTTTTGTAAATTGAAAATATTTTAGATTGATATTTGAATACCATCATATAACTCTTGTATATATCTTAATGCCTCACATCTTTTGGGTTATCACTTCCGTCACTCACTCGAGTAGTACTAATGGTATCCCAAATACCACTATGCTATATCATCCATATATATACCTATCAATCCACCTCCATCTACTGTATCTAGGTACTCAGGTCTGCCATGCAATACTACCCTAATTACTCGACAAATTTGACCTCAAGTACAGCTTATAAAACACCATTTTATACAAAGGGTAGGAGTGCAGACATGCAATTTTGAAATTATTATGAAGTTCAGACTTTAAATTACCAGAAAATGTAAGTTTAAGTTCCAAATTCACACTTATACATTCAATAAATTACATAAAGTTTGTTGAGCATTTAGGGTATTAACATACACCCTCCGAGTTTGAGGGAAAGATCGTTGATTCTGTCAGCGGAGGGAAAAAGGTTACATATATCCCTACGATTGTTTCTTTTGGTCAATTTGAAAATATATTTAAAAAAATTATGAAAGAAATAAAAGGAGTCTTACACTTTAACATTATCATTAAGAACAATGATAGTTGTTTTAAAAATATTCACAGATTTTGTTTTTACTGTACATTGAACATTAAAAGGTTGTAAATAGTCAGAAAATGCAGGTAACAACTTGACATGTTGTCTCGATATATACAATTATAAATATGTTGGTAGATTTTCCACAGATTTGCTAAGGTTACAGTGGGGTAAGGTAATGCTTAGGTAAGCACAATGGGTAAGGTAACTAAATCAATGAATTAATATTACATTTTGTTGATTTATTGATTGAATATTGATTAACAGCTTGCCACAATAAATTGCCTTACTGATGCATGTTAGCTCAGAGAGCACCAGGGCACAGAGGCTCCACCCAACCACCTGCTTTAGCTTTGTAAAAGTCATATATTTACCACCTGAAGAAGTCTACTGGATGTAGACGAAAGATTATATCTTTAATTTACTTTTGTTAGTCTATAAGGTGCAAACTATATCTTCCTTGGCTATTACATTTAGAGACTAACACGGCTCAACTCATACTTTTATATTTAACAGAGAGTGTAACATTTTAACATGTTGAACACTAATCAAAGACATTTCACTTACATTTATATACCCATAGTGTACCTCAACAATATTAAAACAAATATAAATGAGTAAATTAAAAAAAAAAGTGTAGTGTAATACTGAAAAAAAGGTTCCTTCAGTACTACCGATTGATTGATTGATGCTTAATGCCGCGCTCAAGGTTATTTGATTTCACATTTAATGTATGACAGCGGTGTACTCCAATAACAGACGGCTACACATACACAGCTATACATACACACACAAAAAAAGCGATGTCACTGAACTATAAGCTGTGTTTAAAAGATAGTTTCCTATTCCAGAGCTAAGTATGACGATTGGGCCTACTGCCCTAAGCCCGACGAAACTATTGCTTCGGACTCCATAAATAAGCTCAAGTTATACTGGCCCTTTACTGTATTTAATGTCAGGCCAAGACGCGATGCAACTGGACAGACTTTTACAGTCGTGGCTACTTGTAGTCTGAAAGATATGGCAGTTTTCATGTCACACTGCACCAATTTCTTACGATGATGTCATAACATCTCTTTAATGCTGTTGCACAACAATTTAAGAAAAAGGCACCCGTTAAATGAGGTTCGACTACGATTGAACATGTCCAACTAATCCTGACAACATGTAGCATACGACTACATTCAACTACTTGACCCACCGGGCCGACTGTATCAAACTTTTTGTCTAGTTACGTCTTCAGTTGACTTGGTGTGACATTAGCTTTATAGTCATAATGCTGGATACAGCAAACAAAAAACATCACTCAATACCGTACAATAATTTACAAATGCATAAACTATACATGTGTATCATGATTTTTTTACTCCAGGTTAGATTGATTGGTGTTTAACGCCACATTCAACTTTAAGATTAGACAAATTGTTGCACATATTATGAATTATACATCATCTCAATAATGTAACAGGTTTGAAATGTAGTAATTTTAATTTAAACATGATTTTACAAAGGTATAAACTTGGAAAGAAATAGGCAAAATGCTGCTGCAAGATGTAGTTCTTCATACATTATATAAAAAATTCTGACACAAAACATATGCCATTTCAGCCAAGTACAGTTTGAATACAAAATACTCTACAATGACTGGTTAATTGACAAAGCAGAATGAGGGTGTAAGGAACTTCTTTAAGGCATTTTGATTGGTTAGAATTTTGGTTCAGTATTGTAGCAACCAGTAAATCATTGAAGAAATTAATTAACTGGGGACCTTTAATTTAAAAAAAAAAAAGAGTTCAGGTTTTGCTGCACCCCTTGGTCGACTTTGAGAGAATTTTTGGTTAAAAGCATATTAAGATGACGAATATTAATAAGAACCATATACATGTACATGTATATCCAGAAAATGAGACGATGTATCAATTTTAATTAGTCGATTCCCCTGTGCCAGTGTGATTACTCTTTATAAAAATATACATTTCTGAAAAGCTTGGAATCCCAGGATGATAATCCTAATAATCAATAATCTCCTTGTCATCAACAACTTCAACAAGATCATTGAAAACTATGAGCTCACTATGTAATAAGAATTTCAAGTTAGTTTTTCACTGGCATAACGTTTGAATACTTATCTTTTAATCTCAGTAATAATTTTATCTACTCAAAGTTGAGCAAAAGAGGTCCAGGAAGCATTGAGCCTAATTGTCCACTGAAAAGTTTAAATTCCTCTTTCTTGTTTCAGCTTTTCATTTAAAAATGAAACTGATCAGCAACTTTTATTAGTTTACTGTAAAAGTGGGCTTACAATAACAATACTGGTATCCTCATAAACAAAGAAATACTTTTTTGTATAATAAAATTTTGAACTAATATTAACCAATCAATACTGTTGTATCTTGAGCAGCAAATACATTTCTATATGCTGAATCTTAAATGGATTTTAACCAGTCATCATTATTGTAACATGAGCGATGAAAAGAGGCTAACCCAAAGGACTGCTCCAAGAAGTGTTTTGATTGGTCCCAGACTCCCTGGTATCTAGGTGAACAGCATGATCCGGTTTTCTATGACAGTGCGACAGAGAGGACATTCTGTTACCGTTGGAGAACAATTTTCACAGGTACACACATGGCCACATGCGAGAAATATCACAGCAGACTGAAAAAAGAACATCAGAGATATTTGGTTAATTTATAGGTGTTGTGCAGTTCAATTTCTGAATTCAATTTTTGGCTTGGTGTCACACGTATGGTTAGTTGGAGAACAGCACATTTTCGACACCAATCTCTTATTGCCCTTAAACATGTTATTGGGAGGGGTGACACTTGACAAAAGGTCTGGTCAGATCTCTGAATGCTGTTTAGGACATCAAGTACATGTAAGTCCAATAACTGTAAAAGCAGCTCAAACAACCAATGAACATATACTTTAGTTTGTTTTTCTGGTAGAGGTTTTACATAATTGTTATTTCACTCATATTGATTGATTGATTGATTGATTGATTGGTGTTTAAGGCCGTGCTCAATGGTTTCACTTATATACGACGACGCTATAGACAGTGACACTCAATAACCATAAAATGTGTTGTCACTTTAGTGTTATTGCTGTTGGAAAGATAATGTTCTTCCAGTGCTAAGTAAGACAGCAAGAATATAATCTGGGAACATACTGCCCTTAGTCAGATAGCTATTTCACTCATTGAAAGACGTGCTAGCTCGATTGGAAAAGTTCTTGTTTGTTAGTTTGATTGTGGTTTTACACAATACTTAAGGTTATTTCACTCATGTGTGTGTGTGTCAACCCAAGGTGAATTATTATACCCTAACAATTAAATAATTTCATAACAGATTTGTTTGTTTGTTTGATTGCGGTTTTACGCAGTACTCAAGGTTATTTCACTTATATGACGGCATGCCAGCTCAATTGGTGAAGGAAACCGCCATAAATGACGCTGGCAACATGCAGACATGACAAACATTAACAAAACAGGACACCACAACAAATCGGCATCCTGTGCCCCTTAGCTCAGAGAGCACCAGGGCACAGGAGG
>JAVFBZ010054641.1:0-10106 GCA_032466195.1 Katharina tunicata
AGGATACAACTATACAGAACTGTATGCTGATGAACAGTAACAGATTTTATCATAACCCCAATTCACCAAACAACAGAGAAGAGGAGGTCCTCAAAGTATGCTCGTAAGTTTTCTTCATAACTTTAAAAAGGAGTGGTTTTAATTTTAGGAAATGAACATCTGCATGTAAAGAAGAAAGCTGTATGAGACTTGTAATACGGCCTTACTGTGATTACTACTGTTGTTATACTGCACACGTTGCAGGCACTCTGTTGAGATAAGTTAGGGTAAATTTTCTGGAAACCCCAGAAATCAGGGTACAATTTACGACAACTTGATCAGGGTGGAATTTAGGACAATAAGATCAGGGTGGAATTTTCTAGTTTGCCCTCTACAAACACCTCTAATATAAAGGGTAACAAATATAAAAATATAGAATAAGATGTTACATAGGCCTACTTTGTTATAGCTACATAACTGTACCATGCTAACACATTGTAATTCCCGCATCGTACAGGGCAATGCGGAGCACAACTTTGAAACTTACCGTCTTATTCGATACTTATTACACATTTTCTCAAATTATTTATGTAGTTTTTATCAAAATGTTGTATTTGAAGTAACTTCTGACTGTGAAAATCTCGCTAAGCGGCACTTTTTTCAAAACAAAAGTCGAGCGATTGAGGGAGATTTAGGAATTTGGCCGCCATTTTGCTACCCTTGTTGACAAATAAAATTAGCTTTTACATGTTACCATTGCGCATTTTTAATACATAAAATATCTCTGAAAGTTCATTTTAACAAACAGAATTAAAAATCACTTAATTGGACAAGTTAAAACCATTAAATGCATAAAATACAAATTACACATTTTTGTTCAGTACTGTTCTGTATCGTTATATATGGATTACGTAGTAGACTAATAACGATACAGATCTCTGCATCTAACTTTTTTATTGCTTTAGGGCCCTTGTAACTAAATACCCATTTTACACACGGAATTATATCATGATTCAGCTTAATATATACCAAAGTTGGTGAATATAATTTTGCTGATGCTACCTGACCCTACGTCTCTTTTTTCTGTTTTCAGATTTTTAACAGAGATGACTCGGTGCATTGATCAACCTGTCCGCTATTACTGTGATAAAGATTTAGCTGATGTTTTAGTTAACTTTATGTCGGGGTTAACTCCACCTACCTGTCGACCATATCTACATAACTCATCCACACATATACGTCACCTCCCCTGTAGTGAACCGTTCATATATCTCATCATTACTGGATATTTAATGAAAAGTCTACTCGTAAGTAGGTAGCGGTCGCTGTATTTCATTGTCCCTAGGTGACGCTTTCGCCTGCATTCAAAATTGTTACACTTCGTTTGGATATTGGAGACAAGTGTGGATATAACAAAGGACCCTCTTTCAGATTTAAGTTATATTTAAAAGGATGAAAGTTGTTGGTGATGTAAAATTGTGAAAAATGGAGGTGTTGCTTATTTATTTTTGTATCCGTGGTTTTGTGCAGAAGTATGGTAAATTAACATGAAAATCTTACAAGAAAGTGTGATGAGTAGACCGTTCTCGTCTAATTGATCCAGTGGATTCAGTATAGGTTGGAGTGTTTTCAATCCCTTTAATTATTTGTGTATGTGACATTCCCTTTGACGCGAACGAACATCTTTGTGCTCATTACCTCAGTTAGAGGATCATGTGATTTTTTATCATAATATTTATCACCGAATGACATTTGGATATATTTTTCATTGCTCACGGAGTGTCTCCTTGCCGAGTCGGTCGACGAACAACGTACACCTTTCTATCCCCAATACGAGAAACTGAATGTAAAAAGGTTTACTCAGCTGATCAGGAACGTGTATTATTTCATTCTGAACAAGTCTGGATACTAAAATTGAGGGTACAGCTTCATCTAAAATTGTATTCTGACAAATCGTGTGTCGATGGTGGGCGGGGAGACAATTTAATGTCAGAGAGAGCTAATAAAAAAACATATTTAGAAAAAGAACTGCGTCTGAGGACTTGCATGCTTTTATCTTTTCATGGGAAGTTTGAATACCATTTTTATTGCTGGAATGAGTTATTCGATTGAAAACCCGTTAAGTGGAATGTCATTTTAACAATTGGCAGTTTAATAACGTTATCCGAAACCCCGGATCGCGAATCGACATTCGCAGGGGCCAAGCAGTATTTGTACCGCCGTGCATATAAACGTCAATATATCCGTTAATAATATACAGCTATGGACCATGAGGTTAATACTGTGTTTTATTAATAAACTGTCTTACCTGTACCACTGTTGGCCCTGTTTCGATTTTGACCGTTTTGTCCGTATAATACAAGTTAACAAATAAAATGTTCGTTAATTAGGGTTTTCCATATTGGGCCTGTTAAAGGTACTCGTTTTGCTATATTAACCCTCGCTATGCGGCATCGTGCAAATATGGCAGACCTCGGACCGGTACACAATTTCGTGCCGAGTTATAATCATCGTGTCTTCTCGAAAGCGGAGGATTTACATTTTGCTTTCTTGTACAGCGGGGAATCTTGAAACGCTTTCTGGGTGTTTGTTGTGTTTTTTTTTTGCAATAGAGAGCTGGTGAATTTTTCAGTTAAATGGAAGTATTTATGGAATAATTTGTCGGAGAACATTGCCCTAAATAGGATTAACTTTTGGTTGATAACGTCCCACAGGTAACAGTAGACTATCCGTGTACAGATTCATGAAATTGATAGATTTAAAAGGTTTGTGAACTTGAAATCCAGTTACTATCCAAACTCTGATAGATTCAGGTGTTAATTGGATTCGGTCCCTGTCGACTGTAAATTGGGAAACGTTCTGGATGGAATTAGCCATTCTCCATCCTGACAATCTAATAGAACAACTCTCACGGGAGATCGCTTAGATTCCTCACAGGACTTCTGCTATCTCCACGTATACGAAATCAATAAAACAGTGGTTGTACAGGATATTCCCTTAAAGCTGTTTCTTAATTGTGGTTAAATATGATCGTCGTTTTGCATTTACGGATAAAACATAACTGGTGAATAAGTTGACGAAAGTGTATAAAACCAACCGAGAGGTGCGGCCGATCGACTGCATTTACGACTCATTTAAGTCTTACTACATACAACTGGATACTTGTGAACGAAAACCCAGCTATGTTCTTTTGGAAACATGGTGAGGGATTTGCACTGATGACTTGACGTAGATTCTGTTTATTCTTTAATCTTATTCACGCGACATGATACCATTTTTCTGATAGTATTGAAATTTTCCCTTTTTGTGATTTCTTAAATATCCATAAGGTGATATACAAATATCCTCAGCTCTAATTTATAAAACACAATTTTACAGATTCATTTATTTTATAAATATTGTTCGGTCATCGAAGTCAAATCGTTGCTTTATGTTCAAGTAGGCCTTGACCCGTCATTTGGCTGTCATTTAAAACAGAGAAGGGCAGTCTCGATCTTGGTTAGCCTTTTAAATGAGCCTTGACCGGAATTTGATAATATTATGATCCCTTGTATTAAACAGAATGTACTTTCATTGGATAATTCACTATATCTGTGCTATTTAAAGCCTTGCTAGCCTTGTTCTATTCTTTTATGTTTAACTGGTTGCATAATAACGCCAAAATATACTTCCACAGTTTCTCCCTGAACCATCCATCTAAATAGCTAATTACGGTTTGGTATACGCGCTTTATTTACGAAGTTTGTGTATTACAACAAACAATCGTCGTGCATATTAGTTGGAATTTACATTGCCCGTGTTATTAGCATGATCCCATATTCAATTCCCTTTAGGGATTTGCTTCAATTATAGAAGTTGCCTTTCCCGGGTATCGTCTGAAGGACGTGATTCCAATGTCAATAATGACTGTACTATTACATTACGCTAGTGTCACCTGACATTTTTGGCATGGAGAGTGCAGAAGGCTGTCTTCATCCTGTTGATAACATATCGACTACCTTTATAGAGACAGATCTTAAACTCCGGGTCTCGTTATTTACCAACAAGATATGTCAGAAGACTATATATCGCCTACAGGCTGATAAAACGGTTACCAGCACATCGAGTTGAAAATAACATAAACAATATAGTGGGTATGTGTTGGACACAACGTGGGGCTTTAGAATACTTATAATTAAACAATTTCATTCTCAAGTGCAAAAACACAATTAAACGTTTTGACATCTTCGGTAAAACAAGATTCAGTGAACTCATTATAATAACTCTCACTTGAAACCAAGAGTTCGAGGTGAATCCACCTTTAGTTTACCTCCAAAATCCTTGGTGCTTCATAAAAAAAATATGTGTGTTGGGTTCATACATGATTTCAATATTTGATATATCGTTAAGCAAACACATGAAATAGAATGTCAATGAAATATAGTAGGCCTAAATGCTTAGTTGCAATCGCATATGTTTCGTTAATAAAGTTGTGTGTTATTCTAAGCGGGACTTAAAGTTGTGTAAGTTTTCCTGTTGGATTCAACTATGAAATTGTAATTCAAATAAATCCTCTAGGCCATCGTCAATAAATAAATATCTCACCAAAGTGTCATGATGCGGCATAAACTTGTATTTGCTGGAAACCAACCATGTTCGATGAATGTTAGGAAAAATTATTAAACTACACCGTGTGCCGAGGTTATCAAACTTGTGTATACTCAAGTCGGAGTCTGTGCTCAAACTCTTGAGATCGTACTCCCCTGAGTTGTGCTCAAAATCTGTGGTTATAAAACACGTTGAGCACGCACTCAGCTGAGTACAAACTCAAGGCAGATTCTAGCCGCTTGAGCATGCGTTTGTGGAGCTCTTCAGTGTAGGAGGTAGAAAGACGTTACATTGTTTTTGTCGGCTGCTTAGGAAGTGTCTTTGCATGTCACGGAAAACAAGTTTGGCTAAAAAAAAGGTCTGATTTTCAAAATCGAATCGAAAAGGGTATGTAAAAGTGCACTTAAACCCAACAAAAGCTGCATTTAACTATATTTTCGCGTTGAGTACGGTCTTGAGCATGGTACCTACCATGCTCAAGAATCGAACGTTTTCGTACTTCGTTGAGAATGAATACTCACGTACTTCATTTTTTTCACAAAGAAACGTAGTATTGAATCGAATACTGATTAGAATGTAACAATAAAAAGTTGGCAAAAAAAGTAGTCGCTCGAAAGTTTGGTATTCTCAACCTTCAACAGAACCGAGAAATTAATTACTCTACTGCGAGACACGGTTTTTCCTTTATTAGGATTTTTAATTATACTTCAATCGTTGAGATAAAAGATATAATTACATGGCTTTGACCGTGAACATAGCATTATTATGAATACAGTGGACTGCAGCGTTTGCTGTTGTGGTCTGTACGAAAGCTTTTGTAAAAAATAAAATATTTAACTAATTTTGCTTGATCTTTTAGAAGAAATAGAAAGAGATGACATGGTGAGTTGTCAGTGTTTCATCAGGTCAAAGTCTGCTTAGGTGTGAAGAAACTCCTGAACGTTTAGCTAACATAAATAACTCAGAACTTTAATATTCCGGTTAGAGATCAGAAACCCAAGCTGCAAACTTAAACCAGTTCTACTGCCTTATGGCACAAATCCCTTTGTCAAATGCTTACAAGTCGTCAGCTACGGCTTTCAGTTCGCTTTGAAAATATCTCTGTCTCAAATATCCACAAGACAAGTCGTAAGCTACGGCTCTAAGTTCGCTCCGTCAATGTCTTTTCACAATAGGAATCAATTTCCGTCAATTATATAAATAGTCAAGCAAGGATTCCAGTTATATTTCTGGCGTTTAATTTGACCCTGTCATAACAGCCTGCCAGTCTGAAGATTCTTCTGGAATCGAGGGTTAACATTCAGAAGGTAAAATATGTGGCTTTTCCAATGAGTCTTGTCAACAACCAAATAAGCATTGAATTTTACAGTCAGTTTGATTTGGACGCATCATGAATCTCCAAGTAAATTAGATTTTTTATTGATTTTCTATTGATTTCTATTGATCTATTTCAATAGATCAGGTGGTGACATTAACCGATGTTCCCTCGATGAGATCAACCGATACTTGACGATGTCAAGAAGCTTATTCCTGGAGATTCCTTCAGATCCAACTTATACTCACGGACAATTTCCCTGAGCGTAATGATACATCAATCAAAAACATTTTTTAAATGTTTCGAGAATAAAATTAAATTTAAGTGCTTCACTAGTCACACAAGCTCATAAAAAGGATGTCATTGAATGTAATTACTTTGGAGTTATCAAAACTGCTGTCTACATTTCGATTGTTTTTGGTGACAATAGGTTGACATCGCGATCGGCCAATGGGAACCAGAACAAAGCACAATATCCAACATAAAGGTTACGCGGATAGAAAAAAGACAAAATTGCAGAAAATCATAGAACAATCCATAAATGAGGTAATTGTGATAATAATAATACAAAATAATGGACAAATTAAAGCTATCTTGACGTTTACCTTATACAAATTGGTATTAAACGTGTTTAATCATAGCTCAAATAAGGAACAATTCAGACTGCTGTATATTTCAGTTTATTTACCAAATTGTCCATTGAATGTTTAGTTGAACCGAAATATACATCTTGCATATAGCACGTTCTTAAATTTGTCACTATACTCTATTATTCTAATCTTAACTACCGGTTTAACATTCTTATGTTCAGGATTAATGTTTTCCTTTAAAAAAAATAACTGGTTAACTTGATTAATCGTGTGGCTAGTATTAATTTTAAAATTAAAGGTAACGACGCAAAGGCAAATTTTAACCTGATATTAAAAACTTATAGAGCAAATTTTGGTATGTGTATTGGCATTAAATCATATAAATAACGTATCCGGTCATTTGTACCCCGTGGTGAACGGGGTCTAGATCTTACTCACTCTCTTGTTGTTCTTGTAGTTGTTGATGTAACACTTACTAAATGGACTATTTCTCTGTCAAAATGTTAGGATTGTTCTGAAAATTGGGCAATATATACCTGATAGTACTACGCAAGTCAAAACGAATTCGGCGTTTTCAAATATCAAGGCTTTGAGGCATGTATTAAAGTCAAGGCTTTGGAGCATGTATTAATAATACATGCTTCTAGTACATGCTTCAAAGCCGGCAGCCACATGCTTTGTATTTGTTTAAACATGCACACAGCACAAATGCCAAGGTCTTGAGACAGGTATAATTAACACATGCCTCAACATCTCGACATTTGTGCCTGCAGCCACAGGATTCGTATTTGCTGCGGGGTATGTCTCGCAGTGCGGACTGTTTTCCTAAGGTTCTACGACTAAAGATATTAGTCTACGGCAATCTTTTCGTTGAAACGTTAAAAAAAATAATATTACAATCATTAACAATTTGTTGGATTTATTTTTCATAATTTTATTATCGAGAATAACACATTTGCATGGTCTGGAATAGTCACACTGAGATTATAATCATGCCCAGTAAATGTCGGACCAGTGGACCCTGGTTAACTCCGTCAGTCCGATAACATTTACAGACTGAGGCTACAGCTGGAAACTATAGGTAACTCAATTATTGACCAGACGTTCGTGGTTCTACACATGAATCTCTTAAAATGGAGCAATAATTACAATATTATTTTCAAGTGAATGAGACATACATGAACAATCATGTGCCACAAGGGAAGATCCATGTGCTGGAGATATTGTCTCAGATTGGACTTTACCGGTGGATGTTTTCCAACGATTGTACACTATAGCCTTGTAGCCGGTTGCTCAAGCAGCATAAACCGCTAAAACCAGATTAAATCCCTAATAGCGGTATTAGAGATAGATCTTCAACATGGCGTGACGTCATCTAATCTAGAATTACATTTAATGCTGCTGTGAGCAACCGACCGCAGGTACTTTAAATTACAATTCAGCAATAATCTTAATTTTGAATCTTGGGCGATTATCAGTGATACACTGAGTGTAATATCGTAACGCAACAGAGGTTGGGTGCTAACTTATTGATAATAAAACGTTATTTTTTACCGGACAAAACTTCTGACCACAGGAAAACTGGTGTCTAATATGAAGTTAGATTTTCAACTATTTGTTATGTATAATATGTAAGCAAGCTGCAAACTGTTATTGTCCCATTCTAAGAGGTAATATACTAACATTTGAAATTATAGAGGATATTAATATTGATAACATCTATACATGTTATACATGTATACATTGTTTATGTGCTTCAATGTACTCTATATGAAAAACACGTAGGGGTTAAACTTAATGTTGACGAGTATTCTGTGTTTGGCGGAGGGGTTTACCTTGAAATTAAAGTCGAGTCGTTACTCATTCCCCTGATGCAGCCAATAGATCCAATGCATCTGAAAAAGTTAATAGGCTAGCGATGGAGTGTAATTAATAATATATTTGAAAGTAATCTGCAATCAAATCCCATGTGAGCATGCGGCTTTTATCATCGCACGGACGATGCACTGAGCACCCAACTTTCTCAGTTATCATGTTAATGTGGAAGACTTTCGAAAAAGTGAGACGATCAAAAGACTAGGTTGTTTGGGATGGCAATTTATCACGATGAGTCCAATATCCTTTCCAAAATGTATTGTTGCAAACCCTGGGGGACATTGTGTGCCTTGGCTGTTTCTGATTAAGTTCTGCTTTAACACCTCGAGAATCTATCAAATCTAGATGAACTCAAATACGCCTAATCCATATCTCATCAGGGAAGCTTATGCTCAAAGCGTTGGATGAGATGGTATGCCATTTTCCTCCGATAGTCAGCCAAACATTAATAAAGTAGCACTCTTTTTCACGCAAAGAATCATTTATTGATTGAAATTTTACGCCTTACATTGAAGTCTGAACCGTGTTTAGTTTATTTCATTCAAAAGAAGGCTATTGTCATAAACTAATGTGTATGTTAACATGTATAAATACAAGACAAGTGAGGCGGTAATCGTTTACGGGAACTAGTCTTTCTTGCGAGTCGATCACGGTTTTTGTGATCTGGTGTTTTATTTTTTCTAACTGCAACTGAATTATTAAATACGCAGACGATCTTGACATTGTACGGTCATGTGTAGCCTACATAATAACACTATCAAGTGACCTCGAGTCAATATTACAAGTTACTGTTCGACCACGTGGTACATTTAAGCCAATGGTCGAACATAACATGATATATAATCGCCGAGTCACAAACTACTGTTGAGTATTGATGATTTTCAAAGGATGTGTGGACTTTTATAAACCTCTTGAATTTTGCACTTCTTGCGAAAAAGGTGTACTGATTGATTTATTACACCACAAGCCTGCCTGTCTGGGATTTTATTTGCTTTATTTCATGAACAGTTGCACTCATGACAACGTCATCAGATTTGCTGAAGTCACTAATCATAATTGATCCAATCACCAGTTAACTGTTTTAATAAAATAAAAAGCAAAACAAAACGAAAAATATGGGATCCATTCCCGCAAGGGTCTCAGCTTGCAACATTTTATGAACTAGAAATGTGTTCAGTATCAGAGAGTGTTACCAAAACAACAAAAAACGAAAATACTTTTAGCGGGGTAGTGAATGTCCGCTATCTAGACTCCAGCTAGCTAACCTTCTGTTTTTGTAGAAGATAGGATGTCTAGGTGGTCGGCATTAAGCCTACTGCTGGTGATTCGGTGCCAGACTCTGAAGGTCGTGGGTTCGATTTCCTGCAAGGGTCTCAGTCTGCAGAACTTTCTGAACTATAATTTGTTTAGTATCAGAGATCCCATAGAACGTAAATACTGTTAACGGTCACTTTCTAAACGACACAAAAGTATTTAATTGCTATCGTCTTAGTAGTGAGGAGTTGTGAATGTCCGCTATCTAGACTCCAGCTAGCTAACCTCCTTTTTGTCTAGAAGGGGGGCGTTATAATCTGCCTGACTCTGAAGGTCGTTGGTTCGATTCCCTCAAGCGTCTCAGTTTGAAAAAGCGTCTGAACTAGAATATGTTCAGTATCCGAAAGTGTTATCCAAAAAACGTTTATACTGTTAACGGTCACTTTCTAAACGAAACAAAGAATATTCCATAAATACAGTTTACTTTAATGAAAGTGAAATCTGAA
>JAVFBZ010054663.1:0-10106 GCA_032466195.1 Katharina tunicata
TGTTTTAAGTCAAAGCGAGTTACAAAAGTTCTTTCTGTCATTTAAATGATGAAGCCTTTTTTTTGTTTGGAAGCAAGTGGTTGATTAAATCATGTGTTGAAGACAGTTAGGACAATAACTGTTTGTAGTTGGTCTTATGCTAAAATGTATACCTGTGTTTTAATAGAATTGGGCTGGTATATTACTAGCTTGGTTTACATTGGTGTGATCAGACTGATTTTAGCAAAATATCCAATCTTATGTACGTATATTATGTTTAGTATATATAATTTATATGTGTAATATTCTCAGCTGAGACGTTTCAATCCGTATACTGTTTGTTTCATAATACATTATGTTTATAATAGTTAAGTATTCTGTGAATTTTTAGCAGAAACAAAAAATGATTGAAACATTGATAGTGTTGATAAACATCTTACATTTACAGTTCCAATTAGTTTATCTGCTGTCTGACATCAAGCAGTGGGATCAAGTCAATGTCTTATTTTCCTAAAACTGGGGTCAAACATATAAATTTAACCTATTTGAATGCTTGTAAATTGGGTCGCATTTAACATATTTTAATACATAGGCACATTTTTATTGGATAAATTTGTAATACAGTTTTTTTGTTGGAGGAAAAGGTTCCAAAATCGTGAGAATCATTCCTTATGTAATATTCAAATTTTACAACTTCTCTTTAACTTTGGTTGATGGGACCAGTTTTTAATTTACTTACCGAAGTTACCGGTACTAAATATACCATATGTATTGATAACTTTGATCCATTTTCTACGCTTCTATTTAAGAATAATGCCAAAAATTATTCAATAATATTTATTATTTTTAGCAATATATAATGACCTACATACATACTACTGATCCATATTCGTAAACATCAATAATTTTTTGTGCCAGAGAGGTTAAGTTAGTACATGTATACTAGTATTTCAATATGCTGGTAGATGGGTGGAAGGCTCAGAGCCTCATGTGCTCTCTGGGCGAAGGGTTGTGTAAGGTGTTTTTTTTTTTTTTTTTGTCCTTCAAATGTACTGTGTGGGTCATCTGTGTTGCCAGCGTTGTTTGCCATGTTTACTTCACCAATTTGTCTGGCATGCCTTGAAATCAGTGAAATAACCTTGAGGCATATAACCCCAATCAATCAATCAAGCATATTCAGTGTAAATTAAAATTTTGGAAGTTAACTGATAAGATTTATTGAAAGACCTACGCACAGCACAAGAACAAGCTGAACACAAACATCCTGTTTCTATTCGTCTTATTGCATCTCAGTTGTTACAAGATTGTTAATCTAATGATATCCCTCACATCCTAGATTTTACAGATTTTAAAATGTACTCTAAATTTACATTGTTTATGACATATGGTTGAAAATCTTTTCAATACATGCCTGCATTCTTCCAAATTTTTAAAGTTTGCAAAAACATTTCAACAAAATTTAAGATGAAATCTAATAACTTTTATAATTTATAGCAGAATTTTTTTTATTCATCACCATAAGATGGTTATCTTTCGTACAAACTGTTTAAATCATATTTTTGTTAATTTTTAAATATTAAAATAGCCATATTAGATCAGAGATTGCGTTTACCAAGCTATCTACTGGGTTGTATTGTTGTGTGACAGAAAAGATATCACACAAATGATCTCAGACATGCATGAAGGACTCGGCAATATTTCAATTTTTTTTTAATGTGTTATGTTACACTAAGAGGCGTTAAATTTGTCCTTGTAAAAATTAGATATTGTTGAAAAAGTTTTAAAATGTCAAAATTATTCAGAGACCTTTAATTTGAGTACTGTTTATGCAATCTTTTTTTCGATGACAACTGATTCTATTGAAGTATGGAAATGCATATTTTTCTAAATAAGATATTTTACTGAAGTTCATTTGGTGAATGACATCTCACTATGACAGAATAAGCATTATGTTACCTATTTTTCATTGTTTAGTGTGTGTACCGACCATGTATGTAACTTACACATTGATGTGTTTTTATGAAATTGTCATGTAGTTGCTTTGTTTTGTTAAGAACTATGAGGAACCAATCTCAATGAGGATCATCAAGAGACAACAAATAAATCTGTGTTTGTGAGTGTAATATATACTATGTTTATATACTATCCTGTATTATCATTGTTTTTGTCTACAAATGCATACATGTAACAGTATACAAATTTTAGCGAAAACTATTTCTTGTTTGATAAAGTCTTTTCTGAGTTTAGTCATTTAATACTGGAAACCAATAATCAACTAGAAGAAATTACATTTGTTGGTTAGGAGAAATGTAATTCTAGAAAACAAGAGGTACCGGTATGAAAATTTAGATTTTGCACTTAATTGTTCATTCCAAGTTTGATCGACCATTGATTGTCTGAATGAATTTTGCTTGTCTTCTATTATGTATCATCTGATTCTATCTTTTTGAGGGCTGTCAGCTTGATTGTTTCTTCATGCACGAGTAATCAAATTTTACATTATCAAGTGGTTAAAATGTGCCAAATGTTGTTTTTTCTCCTCCATCCATGACTTTAGCCTACCCATTATGGGTATGATCTACCCTTTTATTACCTGTATTGTTCATGTACAGGACTCTTCATAGACCTGATTAATTATGCTAAATGTTAGTAACCTGTTAATGTAAACCATAATCAAAATGAAATAAAATAGGCCCAAGGGGCGATTAAACCACAAACACTAAGTGAGAGATGGGTCGTCCACACTATTATTTAAACCAGGAATGTTTTTAAACTCTTACATATGGCTTAACAAATGTTAAGATGTTGCCTGTTAATGAGTGGTTGGCTAGAGCTTCCTGTGTCCTGGCAGTCTTGAGTTAAGAAGCCAATTTGTTGTGGTGACCTGTTAGTTGCCAGTGTCACAGGGGTGGTTTACTTCTACCATTGGGTTGGAATCCTGGTACGAGTAAAATTACCTTGTGTACAGCAAACACTGTAAAACACTGCAAGCAGTTCTTCAAACATGTATGGACATACTTAACACTACCAATAATGTGTTCCTTATAGTTAAACAGTGTGATTTTAACTCCTGGTCAGGTTTAGTTTTGATGCACTTTATCCAGTGTTATTTCATACTGACAATTGCTTTGTAATGTCTGTCCAAATTTTTGTCAAAAAGAAAACCATCATGTAAATTAAGATATCTGTAGATCTAAATATGACCACCTACCAATTAATGTGTAAAAATGATGTTACAGTTCTTGCATATATACTCTGTGGTCCTGCAATGAGCCTATGCAGCTTAGTTGGTTAAATACCCGGGTGGAGGCATGCACAATTTTCTTCATCTACATTTATGTGTCATATACAAGTTGAAGCCCTTCTACTTTCCAAAGAATTCACCTGTTTTGTCTATGGGTGGCATGCATTGTGAAATAAGTTTATTCTGAAAACGATTTGCATAAACAAAACTTGTTTATAACTTTACTGGTATTTTTCAACTTGTGGATTGTGTAACCAGCTAGTGAACATTTTACAAGAAAATGTCTGCTTCATGAACATTAATAATTGTTTTGTCTTTGTCAAAGATTTCTTGGAAGAAATAAACCTAATTGTATTAAACATAAGTTTTCATTTATTTTGTACATCCACAACGCCCAGAACCAAAGGAGTTCTTGTGAATCTTTGGAAATGTTTTAAAAAGTCATGTTTACAAGTCAAACTCATACACCATATTTTAATAAATGAAGAAAGGAGATATTCTTGAGGGATGTATCATTTTCTACATTAAATAAATGCTTTATATTGATAAACATGAATCATGCTTAAAGTCTTTAAACTTATTTGACTGGTGTTGCATGAATGTCGTACTTTATGTTAATTCACTTACAATATGACGTTTCTGGTGGTGAAAGTTAACCTATTGACCACAGTCAAGTTTACTTGAACCGGTATGTGGTACTGGGGTTTGGCCCACTTACGATCATGTGTTAATTTTGATTGACCTTAAAAGGGCAGTAATTCTCCAAAGTGTGCATAGTTTGTCTCGTGTGGTTACATTGACGTCCAGCATTTCAAGTGTTAGGGCCTAATCGGTTTACAGGCCCTAGACAAATAAGCTTGAAATGTGTATTTCTAGGTAGTCCAGCTCATTATAAATCTTCAAAAATACGCTGTTAAAAGGCAATAGTTCTAATTTATAGTGAGTAAAAAAAAGAAAAGTCTAAAGCGTAGTACCAGGTTCTAATGTCTAGAAAATAGATTCACATTGTTAAATGCAAGGATCACTGCCATCCAATTATTCCAAATGTTCAGGCTCTCTGGATAAGGACAGTATGCGGACATTGGAGACTCGTCTTTTCGAGCACCGCTCACACTTAATGTGATTTTGCTTTGTTTGGGTATGTTAAGAGACCCTGTCTGCAATAGGAGGAAAGCACTGCCATCAAATTAGTGAAATACCCTTGAGCAGGACATTCAACACAAATAAAAGAATCAAATGTCCAGGCTTAATAAAAGCTGCTATTATTTGGATCAGTTTAATGGGGGAATTTGCAAGAATCCTATGTAAAACATTCAGAGAAGAAAAAGACACAGAATTGCTTAATATAGCAAAATGTATTTGCCCATAGACATCAAAATATAAAGTCAAATTTAGGAGTTGGCATTGGGTCCCTTTCTGCGTCCGAATGTGGCAACAACGTTGACGAATCGTCGGTTGTACTGCATCCGCCTCTTAGCACGACCAGTCTTCGATTTCTTTTTCTCCTGCTTTTCAACCTGTAACGAAAGAAAGTCGTGATTGGTGGACATTTATTTGTAGACAAAAAACAACAGATTTAATTAGGGATGTGTATTAAAGTTTACTTCACACAACATGATTCATCATTTATTAATTTAGTCAAACTTAATGCTATCAATCAGGACTACTTTGTATTGGTGGAACAATGGGAAAATAACCCCATCCTGTGATCTGTGTCCACGGGAAAATTCTCTTCTGTATATTAGCCTTAACAATCAGTTCCCCATGTTATGGAAATATGCAGATCCCATGTGCTCGATGGGAACACACAGGGCTTGAATTTAACTGTGGCCCTTTTAATTTGTTGTGGTGCCCTAAATATCTAGGATTTACGAGAACAAGTTGGCGTAGGGCTTTTTTTCTGTTTGCCATCGTGCTCTTTGTGTAACAATTTGTTCCCAACAATGATTTTAGTCATCAAGATCGGTCACACAAACAGTTTAGACTTTCGGCAACTTTGTAAAATCCGCCAAGTCAGTGTAACAGGATAAGGCAACTCTGCAGTGGGTAAGGTTAAATCTGGCATGGCTTCTTACCATGTGTGTCATGTCAATCACGAGTTGCACAAAAGAAAATCTCATTATTGGCTCTGGCTGCGTGTTAGACTACTGCTTCTTTGCACAGTCGTCATCTTGATTCGGCAAGATGCCTTGTAAAAATCAGTTGATGTAAAGATAGCAGACATTACAGCTGATGGCAGCTAAATGTGCCAAGTTATCTTTGTTTTTCAAAGGTGTATCAGCAGATTTAATTGCCTGACATGACTTTTAATGCTTTATTTCTTTCTGTACCTCATAATAGCCTCCGTATTCCATGTGTTGTGTTTTAATAGATAAGGATGAAGGGCTGTGCCTCTGGCCATCCATTGGCTTAAATTTGAATGCAACTAGACAGTAGTTTGGTTGGCCAAACGAATAAGTATTCTAAAGTCATTGACCATTGTATAAAAGGGTCAATTGATTCAAAAACCCTGTACATGCTGCATGTAATTACTGGGCATTTGGAATATAGCTGTGAGCTTCACAGCGAGGCCGCTGGCCCTTGACATGATCAATCGATCTATAATACCAGTTCACCTCTATCACGTAAATTGACTCTTGTTGCATTGGTTGTTTTTATGCTTAATAGTTCAGTTTTATTTCTTTTTCTATGCTGCTACCTGCACTCTGTTGATTTTAATTGGTGCAGAATGAACCTTATGTCCTGTAGGATACGTTTATCTACATGCGATACAGGTATTGCCTGCAGCAGTAAATATACCGCTTATGGGCTTAAAAATGGTCATCACAAAAATACACAAAATTAATGTAGGGGGAGGGAAGTAACTGGAGATTGGCGATTTGGAACAGGAATAGTATATGACTTCAGACTATGTCTCTTACAATGTGGGTGTGTAAAACTTTAAACTTTTAAGGAGTTTCTTTTATAAATATTAACACTTTGCTGCAGTGCCTCTGTCCATTTAGTTGTGCCTTGGTGCCCCTGGAACTTGCCTTCATGACCTTTAAGATATTTGCTTGAACCCAAAGCAACACTTGAACACTTTAAATGCAAGCCCTGAAGACAGACGCCACTGTTATTTCGTCCATTTCTTTCAATTCCTACAACCTAGTTGATACATGTAGGAATCATTTGATAAGTTGCCATGGATATAAAATATTTTAACAGTTCTCTTACTTTTGGTGTCTGTCCCTTGACTTTTCCAGCTCGAGCTAAAGATCCATGAACTTTACCTATATAATACAGATGTAAACAAATAACCATTACTTATGTTTGTTTTCAGTAGTGTTTGTTTGTCTGTATAATGACATTTCACACCAAATAATTGATCGACAAAAGACCAGCACACAAGACAGTGAACCATTACAAAACATACTAAGAAATATCGTTACTCCCCCTAACAATCAGATAAATTAAAATAATTTTTTTAGTTTTTTAGAATATAGATTTAACATTTTCAACAAATACAAAATGCGACTTAAAGTTAAACCAATACAAAAGTTACTAGAAAAGAGAGTTACTTACCTCCGAGAAGTCTGATCTCTACATTGAGGGTGGCCAGGTCTGGAAGGCCCCCAAGTAAGGTGGAGCTTTCCAGTGGCTTTCCTCCATAGAACACAACCTGTTCCTCGAGGGAGTAACCCTCAGAGTCATGAATCAGTGACTGAAACAAAAAATTATCCCCTTTTAACACAGAGTAAGACTATCACAGTGATTTTGAAATTACTGATGTATTTGTTTGATGTTAAACGTCGTGCTCAAGACTATTTCACCTATATGAGGACTTTGCGTTGCCGGTGTATGGTGAAAAACCGAGAAGAAACCTTGTAAAAACCACCTCATGAGCTCCGCAATCACCAAAGGTCCACAGGGGGATCCAACCTATTCTGGGTACAGTGAAGGAGGCTCCGTAGTCCAACGCTCAACCCCAGAGCCACGGCGCGGCCCCAAATTACTTATGTAGAAATATATCTCAATTACATTAAGTCAAAATTGAACAGCAGATGATTTGTGGATCAATAAACAATTCAATCCAGCAAAATTTAGTAAAGCGATATTGCAGCATCCATATTCAGGTTGGAGCAATCAGAAACAAAAGCTCTTTTTCTTCACTCACCATGACATCATTCACAGTTTCCTCTCCCGTTAGGGTAAAGGTGTGAAGCTCTCCTGCTTGTACGAACAGCTGCATGGTTACCTAAAACACAGACAAAGCTAAATGAAATAAAGGTGTAAATTGAATTCCGTATTGTGCATCTTTGTAGATAGCAATTGATTTTTTATTTTATCTTTATAAAGATAAACTCCACATAAACTGTGAGAGCTTGTGACAGCTAGCATACGCTTGCAAGAAAACTGCCTGCCATAATTTGTCATAACATTTCAATTACCGATTTGTATCTAATGCTAACTATTCAATTTGCCGATTGCTTTATAAGTAAGATTCATTCTAACAACCCTCAATATTTGCGCTGAGATTTAAATTCGTAAAGGTTTGTGAAAGCATTAAAAATTAGCATTATTTTTTACAACATTAAAGCAGGGTTGTGGGACATAAAGTTCCGTATACAAAAATGTAATGATGTACAATGTAATTTGCGCACCCCAAACTGAGCAGATAATTTATAATATAAAAAAAACTCTGTGCCGGTGTATTATGCTCAGTGTAGTTTTAGGGATTTAGTTCTTTTCCAAACTAAATGGTAATCACCGGGATATCAAGTGTGGATACCCGTGCATTGTTGTTGTTTTCACATCCGCATAATGGTTGACACATTTGGGAAATGTTATGGATAATTGCTGTACCGATGTAACTTGAGCAGGACTTTCTCAGGCTAAGAAATTTTGGGAAAAAATGCTTGAAGTTACATGTGCGAATATGGTAGTCAGGTTGGCAGTTAGAATTAACAAAATGCCTCTAACTTACTTTTTGACAAAAATATCTTTAATTCACGTGATTCTGTGAAAACCCAAAATACAGAATTTGTGGGTGCGTACATGTATGTGACTTTAAGAAGGGATGTGTAAAATGAAGAGTCATTAAATGTTCTGTTTTTGAGCTGTCAGTGTTGAATCATTCAGTAACATCAATACCCAAAATTCCCTACCCTTCGGCTTGTCGTATATTTGAAGCAAAACCAAAACTGAAAAGCCCTGACAGTCTCACAATTCATTCCGATCTGCAGACATACCATAACAGTCCTTTTGTTTTGGATGTCAAAACAAACATTGTGAATCGAAAGGGCATTAACTCTTATTTCCGTGGTTGGAAATAGGTACGGCACATTGTAATGAATACCGTCGTATACAATTACAGTGCTCGCACAAAACCGGATATATATCGAATCGGGTTATTTATCAGCAATAAGACAGCAAACAATCGATTGATCAGGGACTTTTTGTGATGTTTCATTTATTCAGAAAACAAACTGATAATATTATTTACATAACCCCATTTAGTAGCCTGCGGTGGGCCATCAAGTAGGTGACTCCCGTGTGTGTCAGTGTTGTTGTTGTTATGCACAGTTAGTTATGCAGTTAGGTGAAAATGCCTTGTGAAGATAATAAGATTGATGTTGATTTATTGGTTTTGTGCAATACAGCGTTACACAATCCCGCTACACCCAGTTTATAAATCAAGCTATATTAGTTAGATCGAGCTACTCTCTCCAGCCTTGTGACCAGACGATTTTGAGTGAATGACATTTCTCTTGATTGCTGACAATTCAAAATCCAAGAGAAAGTTAGTGTCATTAACGATAGCACTCAGCCATAAATGAATTACATAATCGTGATCAAATTCTGACACTGATTTTGATAAGCGTTTTACAACAAATACCAACCCTACCTTCGTTGAAAGTTTTACAAGGGTTGCTTCTTACAGCGTTGTTGTTGTCTTCAACAGTATAGCAGATGTGGAATTGCTTGCTCTCACAGCAACTTCATCTCACAAAATAATATTGAAAATGACTGGAGTGAAGTTTGCTTGCCCTTTAGCAAATTTAATGACATTTAACAATGTGATATAGTCTAAAATATTTCACAAACAACCCGTAACGCTACTTACACGTGCATGTGCAATCAAGATGGAGAATGAAAAGAGTTACACTGCGCATAGTTTTGCGCACTTCCGGGTTGAGATAGGCCCAAGACAACGTTCTGTCTATTCAAAATTTTTAGGTGGGACAATGCCGCAATTTAACCGTAAAAAAAATATTAAGTACAGAATGGCTCTTAGTACGGAAATTTGCGTGATGCCTCCCCAGTCCCCAATATTTTGTTTGGCTTTACAATGTAGGCCTATACTATTTTTAGTAACGTAAATTTTTACAAAAGAAAAATTGACAGAAATGACGAAAATTGTTTCAATTATTGAGTCGTTCTTCAACTTATTATCTCGTTATTTCGACTTATTAGGTCGTTATATCGACTTATTATCTCGTTATTTTGACTTATTAAATCGTTCTTCAACTTATTATCTCGTTATTTTGACTTATTTTCTCGTCATTTAGACATATTAAGTAGATGTAACGACTTAATCCGCCAATAGGAATGAACACTTTCTCCGCCATTTGTATTTTCTATGTGCTATACAAGAGTGCATGCAGAACGTTATCCGAGACATGCAAAACACGCCTATATTGAGCTACGGAGAATCACAATAGATAAATCAGAAAATGCTGACAAGAGATTGTATATATTTTTACCTTTGTATATATTTTGTCAAGAGTAATCACACTGGCACAGGGATATCGACTAATTAAAGGCGATACATTATCTCATGTTCTAGATCAATTCTCAGAGACAAGTTTCTAGATAGACCTGAATCTCGAGTTGTTCTGGA
>JAVFBZ010054674.1:0-10105 GCA_032466195.1 Katharina tunicata
ATAGAATGAAATTGTTTGATTATATTATGTACTGTCCGCCATACTTTTCAAATTGTTCAAAACATATGCTTCTTGATGAGCTTTGTATAAGCTTAAGAGAATAAAGATTATTATTACTCCCAATTATCTGGTGGTATTTTTTATTGTCAGGTTTTTAGAATATAGCTTGTCTTCACAAAGCATTTGTCTTTTTAAGTTATCATCTAAGGTACAGTTATTTTTATGCTATTTTGTACATTTGTCTAAAGCTGTATTCGTGATAAGTTTTTTTTTTTTTTGAAAGCAATTATATTCTTCTGTTTGTCGTCAAAATATCAGTGTACAAATTTGATTTATTGAGACGAAGGATGAAATTATATTCTTTAGTAACATTTATACTTTTTCGTATTTTTTAAAGTAACATACGCACTCAAAAGTGCTGAATTTTGCACTGTCACTGAATCTCATGAAAAATTTATATTTTTCCCAAGAAGTACAAGCTAGAGGCTTTATAAAAATTCCAACATCAGATTTTTAGGTTGAAGAAGAGTTTTATAATAACTAAAAAACTAAAAACTGAATTTTCTGTCAGAATATTATTATGTGCATGTGTCAATCAGCTGTCATAACTGAGCTACCTTTAGATCTACGATGCTACACCAAGTCCAACGTTAATTAGCCCCGCCCCCATCCACTATTCAAAATCGTAACTCATTCCATATAAGGTCATGAACCTGGCTAGATCAAAAGCTTTACTTAAGGCATATGAGTAAAAATGTCCGGCCTTCCTTACGCTGATTTCGAATTATTGCATGACTTCTCATGGCTATTACTAGCATTGAAGCAACTTAATAATTTTCATTTCAGAGTTATTGTTTTAGTTTGTGCACAAACTTTAAAATTGCTTTAAATCAAGGAAGTTAGAATTTGTTGTAAAACAATAATTTTAAGTGCTTATTTTACTTTAAATATATCCTATGATTCATTTAACATTTTATGTTTTCTCTGTTGCAACACATGCCTATCCAGTAATATTATATTTGCCTTTATGTTGATCAATTAATCTTTTTGGAAATGCGAATTGTTGTTAATATGAAGAATTCTTGGCTGGGAATTAGCACAAGACCCGTTCCAGAGTCAATTGAAATACGCAGAGTCCAATTGACATAAGCAATAATGGACTAAGAGAGGGTTGAGAGTTATTTAAAGGACACCACAATTCGATGCTAACTCAGATGTCTGAGTACTTAACCTTTCTATGTAAGGAACAGTTAAAGCACATGATTGAAGAAAGTGTTGCGAAGACAGAAATTAACATGCAGCTGGTTACATGGATAGAGAATTGCCAAAATGAAGTAAAAATTTAACTTAACAATGCCACTTTATAGCACAATGTTAAATTACAACGGACATGTATAGTAACTCGCTGACCTTTACAATGACTGCAGACTGACCCAATTTTCCATTGTGTGGCCAGAATAGGAACCCATTAATCTCCCAACTGTCTCAATTCACACAACGATGCTCTGAAGTGGGGCATCTGGCCACATCTCAACTTAAGTCGTCGAAAATTCTGACTATACACACAGCAGTTGAACAACTTATAAATAATAATTGATGAATTTGATTTTATTCAAGAAATTTAAGATACAGTCTCGACAAAAAGAGGATAGTATTTTTCGCAAACTGACTCTTAATGCATATTGCATACAAATTGTTAAATATGTGAAAGTACGAAAACGTGTCTATGATGTATACCCCTGCTAATCGTGCCTCAAATGTCTATAATATCTTGTTTGCTTTTGACAAAGTCTCCAAGTTCTGTTCTCATTAGGTTTACGTAACTCATTTAAAACTCAGAGTTTATGTTAAAGAAAATGACACAACAGACATTCCTCCAGCTTCAAGAATTACACAAAGCTAATACCTCCATCCATTTATTTGTGATGCCGTAATTTATTTATTCATTCCACCAAAATGGACAACATCCAAACATTTAATAACTTGTGTTATAAAACAAAGATTGACACTTGTTCTTAAGGGTAGAGCTTCTACCTTCCTTCTGTTTTCAGAAGACATGTTTTTTTTAAATGTATTTTGATGTATTTTGTTGTTCGGTCTTAATCTGAGACTGTGACAAAAAAATACCCATAATCATAGATCATTTTATTCTTTATCATACTGTAAATATAACTATTTTTGTCTTTATTCTGCCAGTTGCAGGGAAATGTTTCAAATACATGTTTCATTTTACGTTACTCTAAGCCAATCGCCTTTCTTCATAAAAAAACGTTTGTCGTCTTATTTTGTCAAATTAAGAGTTTGGCCATGCTGAACGAGTTGTACAGATGTTACCGATTAAGCCAAATTTTACCCTTTTGTTTATCAAAGTAAATAACACAGCTAGCAATAACTTGATGTCGTCTGCTTCTTCTCCTTTGTACAGCTTCTGCGGCAAAATCGGCACAAATATCTGGAATAAAAACAGACATCTCCAACCTATGTTATTGGGAAAAATAATTTCGCTAAAACTTGGTCTTCCGGTGTGTTTATTCCACGTCATTTCCAGAATGATTTTTTGTTTATTACATGAAAATTTCTTTCTTTGTCACATAGATTTTACTCCAATATATATTTAATTTCCAGATAAGCATAAATCAATTTCTTAGAAATCTGTTCTTTTGAGCCAAAAATTCCGACACCAATGTTATTTAATTTCCAGTTGATAAATTTCCATTCTTTGTACATCAATGATGAACGGCTAGAAATAAGACAGAGTCTTCCGGTGTGTTATGGTTGTTAATACCGTTTTCAGCATGTACAAAACCTATTAATCATTTAGAGCTGTGGACTTAAAAATGTACGAGTAAAGAAAATGTTAGAGTTTTTTGCGCAGGGAATTTGATCCGCAGAGAAATAGGATTCCCGGAGCGTTCAACGATACACGTATTGTTAGTAAACGTATGTTGGTATAACATTGTGTGCAACAAAGCCTGCTTATCTACATTTGTTCTCAACATAGGGAAAGTTATTCGCACCTGATTTTAAACGTATAATAGGTGGTATTTATGAGAAGAGGCCTGCTCAAATATGCACGTATTTAGGCGTGACAATCTACACAAAAATCCAGACACATGATAGACCAAGAAGACTGACAGAAGGCGTCGAGCGTTTGTCAAACACTAGGCCTATTTATAATTTATAAAAATGTACAGGCAAGTCGTATAAGACTGGCTTTATCGCAAAACAATCGAAGTTCAATTAAGCGCTCGAGAAATGTTTGATTGCAAGTTCATAATCTACTCGGGCCGCGCGGAGGCTCAGTGTGTTGAGTGTTAGACTTCGGAGCCCCCTTCACTGTACCCGGAATAGCTTCGACCCCCCCTATGTGCCTTATTTAAGGAAGTTTTCCGGTGGCTGAGGAGTTCGCAGGTGGGTTTTGCGAGGTTTCTTTCCGGTTTTCCTTCATACACAGCCAACACAAGGTCGCCATATTAGTGAAATACTGTTGAATACAGTGTTCATCACTTACCCAATCAATAAATATAATTTATAATTTAACCCATTTATATCTATAAATACAAAAAATTATTTCTCTACATTCTTTCCAGATTTATACATAAAAGTAAAATCAGTAACATCCGTCCAGTTCAAGTGTATATGGTCCCTGCAATTCTATTGCCATTGGCTTATCGTTTTTAGTAAATCGGTTGATTAATTCGAGCCATTGATCACCTATCAAGGTCACTCTAATACAAAGGTCTGTCAATTCTTAGATTTGCAACAGGTTTGTTTTGTACCATCTGATTAATTCTATAAGATGACCTCGTTGAGCGACATTTTGCTAACAAGTTTATTTTCTTGCACAGCTTCACTATTTATTCACGAATTTATCGGGTGCTTTTTCAATATTTCATTTGTCTCGGCGTGAATGCTTTGAATGTGAAATATATCGCAGTCTTTGTATAACAGCCGGTTTATCGATACTAACGTTGTTAAACATCATTTGATAAAATCACACATAGGCGCGATTGCAATCCTATCGGTATCTGTATTCATGACCCAGTCTGTAATACAACCAAGACAATTACATATCTACTAAAATTCGCCAAGCTTCAATTGATACTTAGTCTCTACTGAGTAGTTGTCGACACATATTGGCCTTGTCACTTAAATTACAATCTTTTCTTTAAACACCTTTGAAAGATTGATATCGGATGAAATTGTTATCAAATTATTTTGTTACACACAATGAAATGATTATCTTTTCAAAACGCCCGTAGAGTGATATTTTTCTTATTGTTTTGTTCAGTAGATCACATACAATTTGTCTCCTGTGTTTATCAACTAATGTACCGTTATTCTAGTATGGTAAGGTCTTTTGTTAACACCAACAGCTCTATTCTGTATAGAGCTCTAAGCTCTATCAAGAACATCACATGCCCCGGTCTTTTATCCGATTGTTTTCTTTTGTCGTCAAAATTACAGCCCACCTTTGATACAAATTTGATTTATTTTAGAAGGATGCGGAATTTATTTTCTCTCTTACTTTTATACTTCGGTTTGATTCCAGTTTGTTTAAATGTTTGCATAAATCAATTTCGCGTCGCTCTGTTTTCTGTGTGGTAATGAATGGCTCTTTCAAGTTGAGCATTATGATGCGCGGCCAATTGAGCCCCGGAGCCCCGGATGTGCACATACTGACTCATTGTCTATCCACGCAATAAACTATACTATTGATATATCTAAACAGTCTTGGTCCATTTTGACTATTTGTATCTTCTTGGAATACACAATTATGTTCATCAGATGAACTGTTTGTTGTTCCACTAATAAGCAATTTTCTCATTAAATAGTAAAATGTTTGCAAGTCAACTAATGGTCTATTAACCCCTCATGTAAAAAACAATTAACTGCTCGACAAACTAAACTGATCTGTTTTCACTGAAAAGAATAATTTCCGCAATAAAGCAAGTGTGGCTTACGTTATAGAGTATACACATTTTCTGTTTATACAATATACTAAGGTAGCTTCTTTCTTCTCATTGTATATTCATTATACTTTCAAGTAATAAACCATTTTTGTGACGACTTGCAGAAGTAGAATTGTAACCTAAACTCGACAACACAATGCCGCAGTGTGCAGCGTTTGTCTTCAAAGATACAGGCGTTGCACTACAGGTTGAGACCGGGTGCAACGCATTGCTGTTTCCGCTGAGTTCATTTGGTGTAGATCTTACAATTTTGACAAGGTGTTGTAAAGTTATTGTGTACTGATTAAAATAAACTAAACACTTTTTTAACTTGCTGTCCACATTTGCAGGATACATGTATAGTTTAGTCATAAATTTCTCATCATTTAAATTTCAAATCTGCTATTATTGTTTATCATTTAAGATATTAATATTTTCATTTAAGATATCATTGTTATCATTTATTCTATCATTGTTATCATGTATGCTATCATTGTTATCATTTAAGCTATCATTGTTATGATTCACGCTATCATTGTTAATTGCGTATGCTATCATTGTTATCATGTATACTATCTTTCCGTTTCTCTATTTCAGAAACTTATTTAGAGTTAAGAGAAAGTTTATATTGCTCTTTATCTTTAATTTTGACGGAATCCACATTATAATCCCTTTAAGCTTTTATAATAAATATTTAGAACCATGACAAATGCCGAATAAAGATAACCGACACATACGCTTAGGATTTTACCCAATAGTAGGAATATAAAGGAAGTTTTCCGGTGGCTGCGTTGATCGTAGGATTGTCTATACGAGATTTCCTCCCTGTTTTCCACCATACATCCGCAACGCAGTCGTCATATAAATGAAATACCCTTGAGCCAATATGACACACACCGGTTTTAATTCCGATCAAGGTTATCCACGTCACTATTCAGTCACGGATAAGATTGATCATTTCCCTACCTTGTAAAAAATTGAACCTTGGGTGATTCAGATCAGCCTGCTAAATCACGTTTCTATTCCCAAACGGTAGAAAAAAAACAAAATTGTGGAAATTTCGAGGCACAGCCAACGGTTGAATGTCATTAATTAAACGCATTGGTGTCCGGTCCCCAAAGTTCTTCCAAATACCAGGTTTTTTGCTACAACAAATTAAACTGAAGCTATTTGGAAAAAAAGAAGCTTAAATTTTTTTCTACAACCAAACCTAAAAGATGTAAAATTGTCACAATCTTCGTTCACTTTAAATTCACATTGTTGGCCTTCCATTTATATGTTTTTATTTTTTGTTTTTAATAGTTAAACTAAAACTATCAATACTGAATTTATCCATCATTCAAACCCGTATACTATAATAATATATCTCACATAATAAGTATTTTTATTTTTATTTAATTTTTTTTTATCAGATTTATGCCTTTCTCCTTAAAACAAAGTCATCATTATGTAATTCAGTTGTTAGATTTTGAATCTGGCTCAAAACCTTTGGTTGTCTGTAACTAAAACCTGAAAATTTGCATTATTCTAATTGTTATGACTTACAGTGAGTTAATTTATTGGAGCATGAATGTTTATCAACACATATTGCAGAGAGGAACTAAATTGTAATGTTATTCTATATGATGCCAAAAGTCATATGTCGATTAATCAATCAAATCAGAAAGCCGAAATTTTCGAACACAAATTGTTTTGCCAATTCTATGCGCTTCGTGAACAGCTACGGAAATTTGAATTACGACAAAACAAAAATGGATTTCTGAGATATTCAAACTAAAATATTCTTCCAGTTTTACTGATAATGTGTCCAACGCCTGTCATTACCGTCATGTGAAAACGTTAATAGCGTCACAACTAATCTCATTAGTATAAAGTCTTTGTTGAGGACAAGGTGATCTGGGCGGTAAGGACTTGTAGTGCTGACCTAGAATTTCATCACAATACCACTGTAGCTCGTATTCCAACACGTCAACACAACCAATCCACAACTTAAGTGTCCCACCTTTACATTTGAACTACATTGACCATAATATTAGAAAGTCCTCGTCTATCTATCTTAACTTAAAATGTCGGCTTGTCGTTTAAATACAGAATATAAATTGTGAGATGGTAAAATAATGTCGTGCAGAGAGTGCACCATGTGAATAATCCTGTTACAAAAAGCTAAATCCTTCGACCAATTTCGTTAAAAAAAAATGTTGAGGTATAAGCCAACTATCTCGTCAATAAATGATCGCTGTCAAAGAAAAGCCTGCATCGCTATGCTATTTGTAAACAATCACTGAGAAAAAATGGCGCAACCAATCACTGTATATTGAAAAGAACAAAATCTTCACATACATATATCGAGCAATTGGGCTGAGCAACTTTTTCTAAGAGATGAATTGATATATTCCTGTGTCGCAGCCAAAGGGATTTCTCAAACGAAAGAAGACCTGCATTTTACTCGAGTTTACTGAACTTTGCAAGGGAACATGCTACCTAATGCCGCCTTTGAACTGAAGTGCATCAGCTACTCACCGTACGCTGATTAGGGCATTCTTTTCGGAATCATTGCAATAATAAACTTATTAGACAATAAGGCCCAACACAATGGTTAAATGAGTTTCACTAAAAACTTGAACAAACTTTCTAAAGATCGCACTAGTTGAACACCTAACGCAATTTTCTTTACAGCAGATCCTTTTATATACCATCCATTTTATCTCTTTGTTTTCCTTGATTGATTTAAAGCTAAAAAGTGCATTTGTGTTAACATTATTTATATGCATTGACTGGTGTACACATTTATTTTTGATGTTATATTTTTCTTTGTAAATAATGTATAGACCTACATGTAGGTAGTCTTTTTCATCAAAAGTTTTTTTACATGTTGATAGTTACTTGTAAATAAGATAATTTGCATGAAAACACAATATATTTTTATTAATATTTTGGTTGCTCCCAAAACAATGATTAGATACAACAAGCCTTATATATGTTTATTTCCGCCATGTAGACATATATTGTTTTCTCAACATTTATAAACGTTACATCTTGTAATTTTTATTCAGTCCCAAATTTGACTCAATTTGTTTTGCAGAGTCCCTTGGAAATTGTGGTAAACAGCCCCTGTTGTACCTTAGATATTTTGATGATATATTTATCCGCTGGCAGCATTCCAGTTACAGCGAAAATGACACTTTTGTAGACTGTGACATCCACAAAAACTAAACTAGCCAGGCTGATAGTACAGTGTAGGTTGAAGATGAATGTTTGGATCATGTTGATTCAATCGCAGCATAAATTTTGCTCCTACTCTTATCTGGATTTAACCTTTTTGTCTGTGTGTGCTAAGTCACACCAATGTGACGTAGACGTGTGTACATATATTCACAAAATGTAACAATTGAACATTTCCTGTTAAAGTGCTCCCGTTATAATGTGTCTCGTGTCGTTCTTTTTAAACGCTTATTGTGTGTTGGCATATCGTGGCCTAATATAGCCAACATCTTTAACCCGTATCAAAGTTGCGACAAAGTTTTTAAGGCAGTAGCTGCGTATATTATAAACACACATATAATCACTTAAAATGCCAAGTCAATACTTATTTAGCACTAACTGATCTACTGACTTAAAATAATGCAAAGTAATGGCGCGCATAGTTCTAATAGCTTAGAACTGTATGCGCCATCAATAGTAATTTCCATTTCATTCCATTATAACGGGAGCACTTTAACAGTAAACGTTCAATTGTGACTAGGCACCGGTCACAGTTACCGTCAGGGTGGGTTTTTGTATTCTATGCTGATAAGAATTTACCGGAAAGTGACCGGAAAGTGGCCCGAAAACAGACCACCTTTTAGGGAATCATTAAATCCCAAATAAAAAGGTTTCATAGGAATTTTAAGACCCTCGCTTCCTTCAAAGAGGCCTGTTCTGTTTTGTTCTTAGCCGTGAAAGCTGGGATTCTCAGAGGATATTCTACGACACTTCTTCGCAAGATTAAATCTGAAACCCTCAGAATACTGAACGGTTATAATGTAGGCCAATTAACAGAATCAGTATCAGGCTCACCCTTTAATATTGTGGGACAGGCCTTCCAAATGTAAGCTAGACTATTACATACAAGAGAGATGATTGATCAGGTTTAATTAGTCGATATTCCTGTACCAGTGAGATTACTCTTGGCAAAAATATATCTTTCTCTCTACAGTTATAAACTTACAATCTGTAATTATTGTATATCATCCTTTTCTACTGTTGAACAGTATTCTCCACTGAAGATCTGCACATATGATGGTGACTAAACAAATTCAATTCACCTAAAAAAGAACAAAACATACATAAAAAGACGTCATACAAGATGAATGGGGATATATTTCTCGCAACAGCTAAATATACTTTTTAACGAATGCGAACAGTGTTATTGACATGTACTCCAGTTGTACTCGGGTAAAATAAATTTAGTCCGCCCGTACAAGAATGGAAATCGGCTTCCTAATTACGTCACAGCGGCTGAACTCGAGGGCATCGTCTGCTCCAAGTATCCAGCTCAGAGCATTCTGTTACCAAATCATTGACAAAGTTTCATCTTACTCAAGAATAAACTAACTCAATAAAAGGTCGTGAAAAAAAGGCTAAATGAATTAGTATGGAACTTTCTGAAAAGTTAGGAAAAGTTCTTTAGCCTACAGAGGTTTTATTGACATTTCTCTGTTACGTCACAAAATAGGTTAAGTGATATTCTTGGGCACCTGACTTCTCGAATTTAAGTATTCCTGAATGATTTGTGCCTATTGATGGTCTATCGATTATTATATGCATTGGGTGTGCATTACAGCCAAATCTGTGTAAGCAACCGTCTTATTATGTATTGCGTCAGTATAGCTTATTTGATAGCAATCCCATCGTTATTCCTACTCCAGTCTATTATTTATTACATTTCCAGCTGTAATAGTTATTTACTTTTACATTCATCGTTTATATACCTTTAGAGCCTCAAATGATACTTAGTTTATATTGTACAGTTAACAGCACATGCTGATCTTGTCACTTAAACTCCGCTCTTTTCTTGCAAACATGATTTTCTAACGTAATCGGCTTAAGTCAGTGGAAATTATTATCAAATTATTTTGTGACAAATAACTATAAATTTGATTTCCATAGAACAT
>JAVFBZ010054685.1:0-10105 GCA_032466195.1 Katharina tunicata
CCCCCCCCCCCCCCCCCCCCCCCTTTTTTTTTTTTGTGCGGCTTAAAGACTTTTTTATTTACCAGAACAGAGACAGAAATAGTGATTTGTGAAAAAAAACTTGTAGCCTATACACTGTCTATGTTTAAGCATCACTGACATGTTTCCAAATCCACTTTATACTATAGACGGTCACTTTGTTGCTTATTACAATATTCAGAGTATCAAAATCATAAATGTCATATATTCAACTGTTTAATTAAGAAAAAGGCTGGTTAAGTACAGTAATTTAAAACATACAATAAAAATGATATATACACATGTGGACAAGAAGAATTATTGCTGACGGTGCAAATTAATCATTTTGTAGTTTCGGTTTAAACAATATTTTATTTCAATAATACTGAAACTGGCCTAGCTAATACTTGGCCCCAGTTTGGTAGCTTTGACTACTTGATGAAGAAAACTGGAGAGTTTTGGATTTAGGGACTTGATGTTGAAGCAGACTCCTTATGCATGCAAGGTGCTTGGAAAAACTTGGAGCCATCACTGACCTGTAGCATTTTGCTGGGAAAGTATATGTCAGATAAAAAGGCTTTTTTCAGTGTACATCGCTTTTAATCTCTTGTAGATACAACTGAACTGTAGCAATGCATGCTGGGAAAATATATGTTAGATAAAATGCTTTTCTATACAGTGCACTCAATCTCTTGTAGAAGCAAGTGAACTGTAGCAATGCATGATGGGAAGGGTTAATTCACAGCGTCGCCTTTTCGCTCCAAGTGACATGCTCTACTTTTTATATCGTCTTTTCTGGCTTCCTGCGTTATTTTTAGGCACTAATCTGACTTCTTCTCTTGACCTGTTTGGTTTAAAGTTTGAGGAATTCCTCTTTCTATTCTGAATTTTCTGGTTGATTTGCCATTTTACTATCTTTGTTGGAAAATGGTTTTTAATTGACCTTTTGTTCAGTCTTTAAAAAGTATATACCCAAAATACTTGACAAATTCCACCCTTTTACAACTTATAAAACTACATTTTATACAGAGTAAGATGTGTAGACATACAATTTTGAAGTCCAGACTTTAATTTACCAGAAAATGGAAGTTTTAGTTCTAAATTCACACTTAAACATCCAATAAATTACTTAAAGATTGTGTCCTTAAAGGTCTAATTTGTTAAGGATTTAGGGTAGTTTTAATTAATCATTCCGTAGTGTCCAAAATTCGTAGAAAATCCTATTGCACTTTTACTTATAAATGATTATGAGCATAAAACCTTGAACTATTTCCATTATCGAACTTATGTGTTGTAACGCTGTTATCATATGTTTGTATTTATTCAAGGGAAATTTCGATTAAGGAATCTATGTGTTGTTGCCATGGAAATTTGGTGTCTAAATTTACCGTTAATAGCAACCCGCTTGGAAAAAGGGTAGGGTGCATCACGTTACGTCCGAGGAAAATTTCCAACTTGTCATGTTCCAACCAAACCCACGGCGAGCGGTAATAGAAAAACACCACTGCAGTTTTGTTCGGACAAAAAGTATCGATGGATTTGTTTGCGTTAAATGGTATGGATGCACTAGTAAATGATTAATGAGATTGGTTGAAATTCCAGATTTGTCACATACATGAAATGGGACTAAATATTTCTGATCCTCTTCCACAAAATTATACAATTCAGAATTTTGGTATTTGCCAATCATATTAACTTTAGAGTTCAGATAGTATGAAACAAACGATTGCTTATTAAGATCTGTGACAAATGAGTACATTCTTGTATAATTAATTTACAAATTACAATAATTACCAACAAATTTTTAATTCAAATAGTAAATTAATCCTTTTAATAAAAACAATTTTGCTCAGATTTCAGAATATCCTTATGGTAAAATATTAAATTAAAGCTTAATTTTCTGGTAGGCCTAATTGTATGCAAGAATATGTTTTATTTATTCAGTTATTTCAAATATTTTTTCTGTTGTTCGATTTAGGTATTTTAGTGCCTACGCTTAAATCGGACTTCAAGACAAGACAGTTTACGGCTAATCTGCGCGAATAAAGAACTAAGCCGATAAATCTATAAGAAGTCTGTAAAGCCTCGCGGACCATTAAGTACTATGTATCCCATAAGGCCTTGCTTAATTGCAGTTCAGAAAGACGATTAACTCAAGGGATTGACGGAATACTCCCATCTCGGTTTTAAATTGATTCATTCCCCGAAGATAGCTCTAAGAGGCCATATTGCGTTACATAAACGCAACTGAATTAAGCGTGTGGTTTTATCAAAGGATAAATCTGTTTAGCTCCTGTTACTCCTTTTAAGACCATGCTGTTTTTGTTTTAAGTCCGCAGCAATATGTTGAATAAAACTATAAAAAATTCAATTTAATTTAGGACAAATTTCGTATTGTTACACAGATTGAGCATGATTCTCCAACAGAAATGTTTATCTCGTGCGTTATCTGTTAAGCTGTGCAGTCTTTGTTTTAAATATAAAGCAATATGGCAACAACAACAAAAAAAAACTATATTCAAGAGGTTTGAATTAAGAAGGATTAAATCTTTTTGACCATTCCATGAGTATTTAAGCACAAAGCAATACGGCGAAAAAACATTCTTTATCCAAAAGTTTGAATTAAGACAGATTAATTATTTTTGACAATTATGCGAGTATTTTTTATTTTATTTTTTTGCATTTTAGTAATATGATTGTACTATGGATTCTCCTTTAGTTTAGCCTGAGCCTTATTTAATAATTTTCTTCCTAAAACTTCCTAAAAGTATGTTAAAGCTAATATTCACACTGTCACTCTTTAGCACTGGAGGAAAATTATCTTTCCAGCAGAGCTACTACTTGAAGTCGCTTCACATTATTTGGTTGTGTCAAGAGTAGCTGCCGTCATGAAATTGAAATATAAATAATATTGAGCACCGCATTAAACACCTATCAATCAATTTATACCTAAAAGCATTAATCCTGAATTGTCCCTGTTTTTGTTTTTACTTAAAAAATAAATACTTTTTTTATGAAATCTATTCACCGTACATAAATAAGCAACACATTCTTCAGCCATCTTGGTTACCATGGCAACAAGCGCTAAGGTTAAAGTGCCATCATAACTATTGAGATGAACATAGAATAAGACATCTTTAAGAATGAATAATACCCTGAAAGTGAAATCTCTATAATTTTCGCTTTCGAGTAGATTTTTGGGTCAGGTAGGAGACATCACTTTGTAACTATTTAAAGAAGAGTCTTAAAAACTTAATATTGAAGGCTTTATTTCTTTATTTTAGCACCCAATTCTGGACTCGGTTAGAATTTCGTGTTTCCTCAAGTTGTTAAGTTTGATAAATTACCTGATTAAACCGTAAAGATTGATTTATTGGTCATTTCATTTAGCAGGATTTCCTTAATACCTTGTTAATGCCAAGATCGCATGTCGTTTGAGATGCTAACCGAAGCCCTTTGTTACCATCTGTCAATTTTCGATTACTTTTGTCTGAGCGCTTTTTTTATCTTAAGGTTTCACAAATAATCGGTCCCATTTTTAAACTTTTTATTACTCCTTTTTGTTTTTTTTGTTGTATTTTTAAGTATTGGGTTTTTTATCTTTTTGCTATTTTTTCTATATTATTTTTATTTTTATTGTTTGGTTTTTAAAGAAAATCATGGATTAAAGTTAACTTAAGGTTCTTTAGGCACATTTAGCGATGTGTATAAAAAAAAATAAAAGTTAAAGATAATCTGATGCCTCATTCTAGATTCTGTTATCTGGTATGTTTCAAACTAACATTTCTCCTGTTATACTTGGCACTGGAGGAACATTATCTTTCCAACAGAAAAACACTTAAGTGACTTCACATTTTATGGTTGTGTTAAAGAGTCGCTGTCCACTGTTGGAATACACCACCGCCATATAAGTGAAATACACTTCAGCGCGGCGTTAAACACCAATCAATCGAGCTATCATTTTAAGTGAAATCACATTATTTGAGTTTTGCATAATGTTGGAACGCACCTTCTTTATATAAGTGAAGAGGCGGCGCCGTGGCTCTGTGTTTGAGTGTTGGACTACGGAGCCCCCATCACTGTACCCGGAATAGGTTCGACCATGCCTGTGAACCTTCGGTATATAAGGGAAGTTTTCCGGTGACTGCTGAGTTCGCTGGGTGGTTTTTACAAGGTTTCTTCCTGGTTTTCCACCAAACACTGGCAACGCAATGTCGTCATGTAGGTGAAATTCTCTTGAGTACAACGTTAAACACCAAACAAGCAATATATTTAAGTGAAATGTCCTTGAGCACCTCCCTTGTGAGCATCATGTTCACTTTTATCCTGTTGCTTCAGTAGCACTATAACAATTCTAACTTGACGTTACAATAAAAAATTTTTTTATCTTTTTTACTTCTTCTCGTTTCATGGAAACAGATATGCCGTCCAATCCTTGTATGTAAAGTAGATCAATTCCACATTATTTACTTCCTATATATAATTGCTTAGATCACAATTCAGACATTTTTTGCCATCAGCAACGTTTGACATGTTGGTTAGGATTAACATTACCCTGAACTGGGCAAAAACCTTGATTTATTGCCCTGTATTTCAGTTGTATATATAACTGTGATATAAATATTGAAACATACAGTCAGTGTATGTCAATTGTCATCTTTGATCTCCTCTTCAAAGAGAATGGTCAAAGAATATCCCGGCGTCATATTAACCTTCTCCGTTGGCAATATGGTTTCCATATCGCATGCTAGACTGACTTGCTGAGCCAATAAATTAGCTTGATTTCTGTAATGCCCCAGGTAACAAGAATTAAAACATTGACATACAATAAGTTTCTGTATTACCTATCCGAGACTTCCATACATTGTTGACATTTATAATTGATTATTTATCTTCTTGTATACCAAATATCCGCATCATGTACATGTATATCAATTTAAGAGTTGTTTTATTATTATATATACATGTATATCTTGGATCAGTTCATTTCTTTACTTGAGGGGCGGCAGCATGGAAGACGCTGTAAAGAACTCAAATGGCATACTTGATTTGCTTTTGATGTACAAATGAAGATTTTAATTATGCACATAATATATTTTTATAACGAGTAATGGCACTGGCACAGGGATATCAACTATCAGATGTCGATAAATAATCTCATGTTCTTGATCAATTCTCAGAGATAAGTTTCTAGATATACCTGAATCTTGAGTTGTTCTGGATAACCTATAGGCGTATCTTGAGAAAAGGCAATACATGTATATTGTGAAGTTAAATATGTGGCGAATATGTAACACACATAGATATTTGGCGTGGTATTTGTATAGATAAAGAAGTGAGGGATAGTGAAAGTCTTTTAGGAATTAACCCTTATCCTATTGCATCCTTGTGGTTTCATTCCACTGGTCCTCTGATTCTACAATGCAACTGCTATGGGTGCCTTTAAACAAAGTGAAAAGTCTTCGTAACATTACATACATGTAATTGCTATAACGACATAATGACTTTAGTGATGAGTGGCATGAAAATTGCTTGTACGTAACGGTACAAAGGCTTTGTGAAACTGCACCCAGATCAACTTATCGTTGCTTTCCCGTAAAGCGGTTGTACAGAAATATTTATATGAATCAACACAGCTGAAGGCATAGCTCTTTCTCACAGTGGACAGAAAAATGTTTTAAAAAAACCCACAAAAAATCCAACAACAAAAACGGCTGATCGCAGGATCCAAATGCTTTGACCAATTTATTACTTGCTTTCCCATTCTACACTGACTGCCCGGCTTAATTAAGGCCAGAGATCAAGTTACATCATGGAAGGAAAAAAGACGTAAACTGATTTGGTCGAGGCAAATCACTTATCCCATAGTGCAGTTCACTGAAACTGGTTTAATTAGCGCAATGGCGTTCTGTTTACATAAGGGTTTCCTTCTATAGTACAATTAACCTATCGACTCTAGTGTATTGGAAATGGCTTTTCCATCAACTGTTTTCACAACTTCACATTATGTATGCAGTATGCTTTTATCTTGTTTAAAAATTTCTGTACTCGAATTGAACATCTTTTTTTATTTTTATTGTCCTTTTTAGGTGATTATCCATATGTTACTACAATTAAACGGCAGACTTATCTGTATAAGCAATTGCTTTTCCATCGACTGCTCTTACCCCCCTCCTCTCTGTGTATTGCTATGATATTGTTTGATCAAATCAATTGGTGAATGGAAAGTTCATTATTTTTATTATCTTTTTAACTGGTTTCTGCTATTAGTAACTTCCCTACGGTCATGACAGTGTCTCATGTAAAGAAAGTAAATTTAGCTTATTCTTTCTGTACATTTATAAATATATTTGTGCCAGAACCAGATTTTTTTAATTGCCTAAACAATAAAAACATTTGTGGGTTAAATGTAAATTTAAAAAAACGCTATTTCAGTGTCCCTGTGTCAGTGTTTGCTGTAGAGAAACTGTCGTAGTTAAGTCTGGAATTAAGTTAAACATGTATTAACTAGGCTATTAAATGTGAAAGTAAATTTTAAAGTTGAATTTTCATTTTTGTATTTACAGGTGCGGACTTTATTTGTCAGTGGATTACCTATGGATGCCAAACCTAGAGAATTATATTTACTCTTCCGATCTTATAAGGTAAGGTTTTTGTTGCAATTAAATTTTAGAAAATTAGAAAATTTGTTTTTGTTATCCTAAAGTCTAAAAGTTTCCTATTAAGTAAGGTCTATGTTGAAATTAAGTTTTTAGAACTTACCCCAATTTATTTTATTAGCACCAATTAGTCTTAAAGTTCCAAATTACATTTGTTGAAGTTTTTTTGTTTGTAATCAGCATATAAGCTAGACCGAAAGTTATTGACAATGAAAGATTTTGTTTTACTGCGTGGGACTTTGTGTTTAACCCATGAAGTTATATTGCTGACTTCAGCTTTTATTACGCCATTTCCTGAAAATAAGATAATAAATGCGGAATAAAATTACTTATCTATTTCTTAAGAACTGTCATGTCACAGGAAATATATGCCAAAACTTTGTGATTTTGTGCCTACTATCTCTTTACCTGGCAAAAAGTATAGTTAATTCCAGCTGAAAACGTAAAGGAATAAGGCAACAGAGAATCCTGCTGTCACTGCAACATTTCTGTTTTAAAATAAGCTGAAAATATTGCCATTTTGAATCTTTTGTATGACTATAATATCTTTGAGAATTTATCCAGAACATGATAATGATTTATCGGTTTTGATTAGTCGATATCCCTGTGCCATTGTTATTACTCTTTAAAAAAATATATAATATCTTTCCATTGTATCGGAACATATAGTAGATAAAGAAAAACTGTTTCACTCTACAGGGCTATGAAAATGCTTTATTAAAAAATATGGGAAAACCAGGAAAAAATAATTGTGTAAGTAACCATGGCAACCAGTAATCATTTTTGGTTACCATGGAAATTCATATTGTAGGACTGTTCAACTTTCGCACACACGTGTGACATTCACTGTATCACTAAAAACAAATTTATTGTCAAAACACGCAAAACAAATCCATTGTCATTCAAAATATATGTTGTACTAGACAAATTTAAAACTGAAGTCTGAAAAAGTCACTGGTCACATGATCTGAAGCTTGTTTCACATGAATATTCTTCTTTTTCTGATCACATGATCTTTCTGTTGAAAATAGAGGTCTGATCATGTGACTTTGGCATGAATATTCATCTTTGTGATCACATGACTTTTCTTTGAAAACTTGTGGTCTCTCAGGAATATTTAATGCTGTGGTCACATGACTGCTGTGGTATGAATATTCATTGCTGTGATCACATGACTTGTGAGCTTGAATATTTTATAGAAAGCTTTAAGAATATTCAAATGTGTGATCACATGACTATACAGTACATGAAGCATGCATTTTGTAAAGCACTTGCACACGCCACTTTTTTTGTCGTTTCCAGGGTTACGAAGGTTCACTCTTAAAGGTGACCAATAAAAACGGCAAAAACACATCTGTAAGTATTAAATAACTGTTGTCGTTGTGCTGTTTCCGTTGCTGAAGAATAGCTTTCATCTTTTAAATAAAAGGTATTCGTTATTTAATTAATGCGACGTCCTAAACTAAGAAAGAGGATTACTGTTTGCTTTAACATCAGGAAAAATGTGAACTTTGGAAAACGCAGGGATTATACAAACAATACTTAACCTTTCTGTTTCTTGCACAGATTAAAACGACAATTTCATAATGGAAAAGATGGAAGCTATTCTTTACTTTTTGATATTAAGTGTTGTCATGCCAACTAACGAAATTAATCATATTCGTCATTTATGTATTGTGAATTCATAACTAATACAATTTCTGATTATTTACCTATAGTTTTGTTTGTTTATTTTTAACTTTCTACATTTTTCTACTTTTCTAAAATGTAAATGAAGAAACAATTATATGTTAATTCGTGTTTACTTTAAACCTGTTAATTATTATTTTACTAAAACTCTGTTTCACTAGATTTCCTGATTTGTTTCAAAATTGTAACCCATACTATATATTAACTGAAGCATTACAATGTTTTGTTTATTTTTTTACTTTTCCACTAATTCAAACGCTGAATGTGGCGTTAAACACCTATCAATGAATCCACTAATTCAAATGTTACAAGTGTACATAACAAAGTTATGAATAATAGACCAATTTCACGAAAGCGCCATGTTGAAATCAAAGTGAGGCAATCTGCTTTTTTGATGTGAGAGATGACGTGTCACATGCAGCATCATTAAGGTTTTCTTCATCAATGGCACACGCCATAACGTTACAGTACGGTGACGACATGGTTTAAGTGCCACGTCACAATGGGTGGCGTCTGTAGGGCATATAACCTCACGTAATTTCGCAGCGCCACCCCTTCCCTGAAAAAGGTCTATAGGCCCTGAGGCTAAGGGCTGAACCTTCCAAGCCATACCATACCATGCTCTCTATACTTTCCGCTGGAGGAACATTATTTTCCAACATAGCAAAATCCTTCACATTTTATGGCTATGGTAGTGTGGCTATTTACTGTTGAAGGACCCCACTGTCCTATTAGCTAAATACCTTTGAGCACGGTGTTAATCACCAATCACTTAATTACAATTAACCATTGTAATTAATAAATAATAATAGCTAATTAATCAAATGTATTTATTTAAATGACAATTTTGCATTTATTTGCTTGGATTGATTGACGAAGTGGGGGTGAATGCAAACAGTGGTTATTGACACTAATGTGAGATCTCTTCACTTTTTTTTTATTGTTAGGAAAAATAATGTTGACAACAAGAACATGTTGAAATTATTTAAATAACAAGTTTGAGTTAATCTTTTTTTCAACTGAAGCTACTAAAGCAATAAAACAAGCATGACAAAGACCAGCCAAATGTTTTTTGTTAAAAACAAGACAAAATTTTACACTGCATAGACAGTCCCATTAAAAAAAACTTTCTTTGTAAATTTTTTTTTATTCTTAGTCTTTGAAATTAACAAAAATAAAATCAGATGTCTTCTTCTAAACTTAGCTTTTTTTTCTGCAAAGAAATGCAGTTTATTAGTCATTGAAGTTCATTTTTCAATTTGTCAAATAATTTAATTTTAATTTTGATAGACCCCTCAAGTGCCCTGGCATCCCATGGTCTAAATCAGGCCTTATGTAGTACTGTTTTGAGGTCTGCCCTTGTCGCGATAATGATGATCCCTAATCATAATAACACGTGTGGTTTAATTTATTACACATTTTTTCAGTGGAAATGACTAAGTGGATATATAACTTAATTACATGGTCGATTAACTAAGTGCATAATTTGTTGATGTTTTTTTTTTCGGTGAACAATTTTGGAAATAGTTGACATATGTAAACATAGGATGTAACATATGTCAAAACACTTGGATTTTATCTTTGATGCTAGTGAGGAAATAGGTAAAGAAAAAAAAAAAAAATAATGAATTTTACGAAAAAAAAAGAAGTAAACCCAAGGAATTACTATCACTATACATGAGGAACTTAAAGTCACATACGCACCCAAAATTTGGATTTTTCAACTAATTCTGTTTGCCTTGATTTTTACAAGATTTGAT
>JAVFBZ010054696.1:0-15725 GCA_032466195.1 Katharina tunicata
AAACTGTTTGAGTTAACATATGTGTACAAAATTGTAAGTATCATTTTTGAATTTCATTTTGCGTTTCTTTTTTTTGAAGAGTGTATATGAGCACTGCTCAAATGATAATAGCAAAATATGAAATCACATAAATAACTGTTTGTGTAATTTGCTCTACATGCTCCGTGGCCACCGATGAATGCTGGGTTCCAATGTTGTTAAAGACGTATTGGCTATCAAAACACAAAAAACATGTCTAAATCGGGGAATCAAAGAAAGCAGGGAATTATGTCCATTTTAATCTTCAGTAATATATTTCATCTACTAAATTGTATGATCTGTCTACATCACCCCCACCCCTTAATTTTAATGTTATCTGTGTCAGCTACCTAATTTTGCCTTATTTGCATAGTTTATGAAGGTAAATTCTGATTCTGAAGGTAAATTTCGACTTCAACCAAAAAACGTGAAGTCACTAAATAAGAGTTATCGCTGTTGGAAAGATAATGTTTCTCCAGTGCTAAGGATGAAAGCATGAATATAATCTGGAAACATACTGACCTTAGTCAGAGGGCTTTTTTCTATCAATACTGTCATGGTGTTATATTACTGTATATAACTGTATATAACCGTACTGCTTCTTGCTAATTTACTCCCGATGATGGTTGTGTCAATAAACCGAAACGTTGACTCAATGATGAATTCCCTATCTTTTTTCGGAGTTGTTTCTTTGCTTTATTATGTAAGGCTTCTCAGTGGTAGTGATGTAAAATAAAAAATGTTAACTTGTACATGTATTTAAGAACATATAACCATTTCAACTAGTTGTTTCTTCTTCACTTTTTGCAACAAGCGCTTTCCTACCAAGATGCAGATAAGATAAAGATCACCAATAGAGACAGTGAGTGCTTGGCTCCTAACCACAGTAAACATCCGAACCCAGGGTCGTATTTCTAAAAGAATCTTAAATCTAAGGCAATACATACATGTACTGGATAAAACCTGTACAAATCTTTAAATTTCCAAAGGGGATTGAACCTATTCCGTGTACAATGAAGGGTACTCGACAGTCAATCGTTACACCAACTGAGGCATAGTACGGCCTGGGCAGCCCCTTCAAATTTTTTTTTTAAACATTTAAAACAATTGTTAAAAGTGAATCTATATCACCTTTGCAAATATATAGTCTACAAAACTGCAAATAATTCAGTAGCGGTACATGTATACATATACAAGGATTAATACATCTACTTAGAGATTAAATAAAGTAAATAACCTTTAAAAAAAATGGATTGAAGAGGGTTTCTGCGGGAATTATTTCACCACTGACAAATTTTAGCTGTACCACTTTTCGAGTTTGGTAAGTTAACTGATTAACGAAGCCAAGCAAACAACCTATAACATTAATCTAAATCAACTGAAATAGGTGAATCTGTGATATATACTAAAGGAATTAATAAGCCTGTATATGTAAATCAAAATCCTTTTAGCTCTAGTTGACCTCCCTTATCAACACCTCTGCTTAGTCTGATTCCTCTCCCATGAAGGAAACTTTTTGTACAAAATGTACAGATCTACGAACTGGAAACAAATATATTTTAGTGGATGGCCTATCTTATCTGAATCTCGACAAATACACTGTACAAGTATGATAACCGATCAGAACCTCAGACTGAAAAAGCATCTCAATTTTCTCAGAGAACCAACACATTTTCACAACAACTCTGCAACATGAATCAAATTCTACTCAAGAGTCACCTGAAAAAACAAGCCGCAGAAAACCTACCAATTCCTCTAAAGAGATCACAGAAAAATACTCACATATAATATTGTATTATCAGATATACGAACGTAAAGATACAGAAAATGAAAGTCACAGGTTATATGCTTGATGAACTGATAATGAAAATCTAAGGTAAAAAGTAAGCTAATCACTTTCCAAGGCTCTGTACATAAAATTAAAAATAAAAGCAAAAATAAAAAACAGAAATGAGTAAACCAGCATCATTTGAACTCCACTCAAAATATTTACAGATGTTCCAATTACCTCTACAAGAAAGACAGAAGTACAGATGGCAAGAGAGAAAAAAGGGAATTGAACGAATGATTCATTGAATGGGGGAACGAACGAACGAACGGACGGAAGAACGGACGAACGAACGAATGAATAAACGAATGAATAAATGAAGTAATGTGAGTAATGAGTCTGATTTGTAATTTTTAAGAATAATTATTTAGTTACAATATGATATTTTGGTACCGTGGCCAGAGGCCCAAGTTCGAATCCAGGTAGAGGCAAGCACAATTTTCTTTCTCTACATTTATAAAATGTATTTATATGTTAATAAATGTAGAGAAAGAAAAATTTGCTTGCTTCCACCAGCCAGTTCCAGAAAATCAGAAAAGCCCAAAACAGCGAACACATTTGTGGCCTGTGGGTAACATCTAGATACAAAAAATACACTATTTTAGTGTCCCTGTGTCAGTGCTTACAGTAAAGACAGATTGCAGCCTTTACATGGATACAAATTTGGTCATTCTACCGTAAGCCTCTGTAGCTCAGTCAGTTACAGTACTGACTCTGCTAGCCAGAGACCCGAGTTCGAATCTCAGTGGAGACAAACAAAATTTTCTTTCTCTTCATTTACTAAAAAAAAATAAAAAATTAAGATAGTATTGTGTAATACTATTCAAATAGACATTACATGAACATGTATATAGTTATCTTCATTTGGTAGACTAATTGGTTTATTACAAACTCTAAACGATACATTTATCAGGTTGTGTTTATTTTCACCCATACCTTAATATCTATGTGTGTTACATATTCACCACATATTTATCTTTACAATTTACATGTTACATGATGATGTATTGCCTTTTCTCGAGATGCGCCTTTAGGTTATCCAGACAAACTCGAGATTCACGTCTGTCTAGAAACATGTCTCAGAGAATTGATCTGGAACAAGAGATTATTTATCGGCTTTAATTAGTCTATATCCCTGTGCCAGTGTGCTAACGACAACTTGTTATCTACATTGTCTTATAACATAGTTTATCCACACCTAAATGCCACTCAAAGATACACAGTAATCTAAATCACAAAATATTTGTTGTACCTATTATTGATCTATTATTTGTTAAGTTTTATTTCTTAATTTCTTAATTATTCATTATTTTTATAGCTTTTTCTATTCAATTTTAGGATACAAGGGGCCGAGGTTATACAAACTTGAGTATCCTCAAGTCAGAGTCTGTGCTTAAACTCTTGAGATTGTACTCCCCTGAGTTGTGCTCCAAATTTGTGGTTATAAAACGCGCTGAGCACGTACTCAGCTTAGTACAAAATCAAGGCAGATTTCAGCCGCTTGAGCACGCTTTTGTGGAGCTCTTCAGTGTAGGAGGTAGAAAAACGTTACATTGTTTTTGTCGGCTGCTTCGAAAGCATTTTTGCATGTCATAGAAAACAAATTTGACTCAAAATAAAGAGCCACCATTTAAACCCACCTAAAGCCTTATTCAACTATATTTTCTCGTTGAGTGCGATGTTGAGCATGGTAGTACCATGCTCAAGAATCGAACGTTTTCGTACTCCGTTGAGCACGGTAGGCGTACTCAACTTTTTTTATAATCTTCAATTTAGAGCATGGTTCCGGAGTCGACTCAGTTGAGCACGGAATCAGCCCTTGAGTAGACTCAAGGACTTTTATAACCTCGGACCCAGGCCCATTCCAAGGTAGGTTGAACTTGGAAGACGAAAGGCACCAGTAGGCCTACTACATGTAAGTAGTAAATTTTTTACAAACGTCAGCGAAAGATTTTTGAACAATTAGATCTTCGTTGTTCACTGGACTATGCAAACACTTTTGTGAAGATGGTCGTTTAACTCCAAGTCTAAGTTTTACACTTACAAGTAACACACTCACGCCCACATGTGTTCGATTTCTCGCTTCACTTAAAAGTGATGTTATAACCGTTTAAAACCCATGGCTGGAGAAGGGTTATGTTTTTCTCCGGAGGCATGATTCTGTCGACTTCAGCTCAAAAATTAGGTTTAGATAAGAAGTCTAGTTCCTAGTGCTATATTTATTTATTAATTAATTAAGTTAATTGTTTAAAGTCGCACTCAAGCAAATTTCACTGAAAAGAAACTTTGTAAAAACTACCCGCGAACTTTATTTAGCAATATTATGCCATATTTTTTATCACATAGCTTGATATGATCAAAGAGTTGTTGGAATAGTCTAAGCATTTTCTTGCATACTCACAAGTAGGCTAATGGACACACTTCCATCGCATTCGTATTGATGACAAAGACAGTTGGCCTTCGTGTTGCACGATGACCGTATGCCTATGTTTAAAAACATCGAAGACTGAACCTCTATCAGTATAATAATTAAGTTACGATAATCGGCTACGCGATATAGGCTATATGAGGTAACTTTCGCGATCTTTATGCTCCAGTATTTTTACTTCTTTGTTTTTGTATTTGGGATTATTAGTGTCCGGTAGGCCTACAAGGCTTTTAAGTATACGCCGAGACCCTGCTGAAAATCGAGATTTATGACAGCTGGTTATGATTACCCGATATATAGGCATATGGCAGCGACATAAATTTCATAACATCATTCATCTTCTTTAATTTCATTGCTGTTTTTTTTCTATTTCGGATAATTGTTTTCCGGGGGAAGGTTTTAAGTATGCCTACTCGGTTAAGCGGTTGAGGTGGCCGGCATGAACTGATCGATGACCATCTACTTCTTATCGATACATTATGTCTTATCAGGTGACGTATTCTTGTTACAACCAAAGTAGATCACATGTATGGACAGTTGTAGTAAAGCCAATTCCTTTTCGATAAAAATGCAAACAAATATATAGGACAAAACATAGACTTTTACATTAATGATACAAGAAATTAAATTTTAAAACCTATACTGCATTTGCCCATTTTTCACTCTTTTATTTTTTTTATTTTTTTTATATTGAGCGAAACTAAACTATAAAGGAAGCAAATCCTTTGTTGAAGATATTTCCTGTCTGTTTCCTGTGTATCAGGCGCTTATACAGAGGGTTTGCCCACTGCTAACACCCTTCCTCCCAAACAACTTCTGCTTACATACTGCCTAACAAGTGCTTTTGGAGTTCGGGTAAATTTGGCTGTTTACGTAACTGTTTACGTTAAAACGTCAATATTGCTAAACCTAGATAGTCATCGAGTTTCGCATTGTTCTTTGTTACGTAACCTTTCCTGTTAAACAACACCACATAAACTGTATTTCACCCTGTATCTCCGAATCCAAGAGGGTGCATACAATGGGTAGGATCAATACAGTACAATAGGCTGTCTGTAATATATATTTATTTATAAATGTAGAGAAATAAAATTGTGCTTGCCTCCACCTGGATTTGAAGTCGGGTCTCTGGCTAGCAAGGCTATATATATAACAACTCGACACAATATACTTGTTACATGTATTGCCTTTTCTCGAGATGCGCCAATATGTTATCGAGAACAACTCGAGATTCAGGTTTTATGTAGAAACTTAGAATTTATCTAGAACATGATAATATTTATCGGCTTTAATTATTCGATATTCCTGTGCCAGTGTGATTACTCTTTATAAAAAATATATAACAACTCGAGATTATAATCTATCTTAAAACTTGTCTCTGAGAATTTATCCAGAATATGAGATGATGTATAGATATTTATTACTCGAATCCCCTGTGCCAGTGTGACTCTTTACAAATATTCTATATATTTTTTTTATTTTTTATAATTATTGAGATATGTAATGGAATAGAAAACTACGTTTCCGAAGTTAAAATGTAAAACGAAATTAATAAACAAATATTTCTTATACACGCCCTTGGCTAATAGGCCTAAACATTACTGTCGTTGTACCTGAAAATGCTATTCCAAGTAAATTAAAGAATTCATATCAGCGTATATTTAATATGAAATGACAGAAATAAAATGGACTACTTAAACTTATAATGAAACTACAAGGGGAACGTTTTAAGGTTGTGTATCTCCAAAGAGATTATCATCTTATTCGTAAAACACAATGACTATGAGGCCTTTAAACTTAAAATAGGCTTTTATTAACGTTATGGTCTGTCAAAACACTGACGCCCCCTCTAAGTTAACTTAACAGCATTATAAAGAGTAACATGTGTTAGTAATGTAATCTCCCTTTGCTATAGCAATGGCCATTTGAAAGCTGTCAACATGGCACAGTTGGAAAGCGAGATAGATACGAGTCACGCAGGATTTCTGAGAAAAAACACTAGATTGGACTGCACGCACTTACGTAGCTGTTTTAATACTTTAAAAAAATTACATTTGTTGATTAATTTAATTATTACACCAGTAAGCAATACGTAACCTTGGTATTATACAACATGAATATTATACAACATGAAAATTGTTGTCGAAAAGGCATATATAATGATAGTGTTATAGTCTTTGCCTTTTGTCATATACTGTTTCAAGATACGAGAATCGTTAATAATAATAACAGCAAAACGTAATCGTGGTATTATACAATATGAATATAGTAGTGAAATAAGTATATATAATGAGAGTGGTATAGTATTGCTTTTTTGTGGTATATTGTTTCAAGATCTTTAATAATAATAACAATTGTAGACTCTATATATTGAAGAGAAATTATGGCCAGAAGATGTATACAAAATAGGCCTACTTTAGTTTACAGGAATCTTGTCATACACTGATACAAACAATATTGTTCATGTCCACCTTCTAGCGATAAAATGTAAGAGTAATGTCACACAAGACTTATTTGTTTACTTAATTGATTTTAAACATAGTATTCAAGTATATTTCGCTTAGTTATAGCGTTTGCTATGGGGGAAAACATTGGCATGTATTTATTCGTACTGTTTAATTAGGGAGTTTTCCCGAGGTTCCTCGGCTCAGAGGCCATCTTCTTGACTATGTCTAACTTTGAACGGCCTTGCATCTATTTTGTTGCAGTTAGGACTTCTAACAATATACACAAGTTATCAAGAAATTTATAGACCTCCCAAGAATATGAGAAACCACCTTTTATATTAATGTTATGCTCTGGAAATACTATGTTCTGGAACTTATCCAAGCAGGACAACAACTCAAAATAACTGTTTCAAAAAACGTGATATTCAGTACTATGTATATATATGACTTTTTATTCTTTATTTCTTTGGCACAAGTTCCGTGAGTGTCTTTACAAACCGGTAGGTGGTTCATTGAAGAAAAAGTTTTGTTTAAATATAAATCTTATACACTTTTTGACTGACTTGGTGCGTAGAATCCTTTGCCAGGGTTTACTTGTATATACTACCTAGTGTCTTACTAGTGTCATCTATTTATAACCTTTTTATAGAACATCGTAGTACCTGTTTAGTGTTAACATGATGATTTTAATATAAATTTTTAAAGACTTTTATTCTAATCTGTCACTGAATCATTTGCCAAAGTCAAGACTTAGTCCATCATGTAACCACCTTTGTAGAACATCGCAGTACCTGTTAAGTGCTAACATGATGATTTGAATTTAAACCTTAAAGACGTTTATTCTCATCTCTCAATGAATAAATTTGCCAAAGTCTACATGCACTTAGTACACCATCTAATCACCTTTGTAGAACATCATAGTACCTGCTTAGTGCTAACCTGATGATTTGAATTTAAACCTTAGAGACGTTTATTCTCATCTCTCACTGAATCAATTTGCCAAAGTCTACACATAGTCCGTCATGTAATCAGCTTTGTAGAACATCGTAGTACCTGTTAAGTGCAAACATACTGATTTGAATTTAAACGTTAAAGACTTTTATTCTCATCTCTCACTGAATCATTTGCCAAAGTCTACACTTAGTCCATCATGTAATCACCTTTGTAGAACATCGTAGTACATGTTAAGTGTTAACAAGAGGATTTGAATTTAAACCCTAAAGACGTTTATTCTCATCTCTCACGGAATCAATTTGCCCAAGTGTAGGACAAAGTGTTACCATAAGTGATTCGAGACTTTTTACATGTCTTTGTAAAGCAACCTGTTCTTCTTCGCTTAAACAAATCGGGACAACCCTTTACTTTGTACACTGTCATCACGGACATGCCGCCCAAAACAGATCTAGGATTTAATTTAAAGACCCATTTATTGTTAAATATAACATACGGAAATACATATAGTGTCAACATCTGGCTTATAACACGTTAATTGCACTTCGCTACAACATAAATCCTAATATTTTTTTATAATGATTGTTGAAGCTGACCGGATTATTCGTAGTTCTAAGCAATATTTGCTTAGTTTCGCTTACGGCACGTTGTCATATTTATAATATATACGGTCGTTTGTACAAATAGCTCTAAGACAGAAGGACAAGTAGGTTACTGTTCGCATTTTTGTTATTATTTCTAATAATGTTGCAAAAGAAAGGCGGTATTCCCCGTCTATTACTCGGTTCACCTACCTTGGTATTATACCAAATAATTTTTTTGTCTTTGGTTTTAGTTTTCACTTGGCTAAAATTTTTCGCAATAAGTACAACAAAAAAGGTCACTGACTACATAAGAGATAACTCATATAGTTTTATGAAGCCATGAAGACCACCATAAGCTTTATAAGCTGATAGTTTTTATACGTAGAAGACAAAACTGTAAATCTCAACTGATAAGAAAAAGAAACAAAGCCAAATAACCTGTGCATTGCTGAAAACTTCCAAGCGACAGTACCGGTTGCGTTTTCCGAGTTATTTATGATCTTACAGTAACTTAGAACTCCAAAGTCGAGCGATAATTCTACATTCTGACGGGGTAACGTTCGCAACTCTAGAGTAGTCGCATCAACAATGCGGATAATTGCTGTTTTTGCTGTAAGCGTTTTAACTTAAATTTGAAGATTTTAGGTTTGTGTAAGTTTATCGGTGGATAGGAGTCACAGGACCCAGGCCAACATACACAGCGTGACTAAGGCTAAACCAATCTCTCTCCGGACGCCATATTACCACAAACGCCATTATGCTCAAAATCATACCCGGTTGTTCATTTGAATTTACTACACGAATGAAACTTCTTTCCAGACCTTACTGAAAGTTTCGGGCTATTCAAAAGTTTTCTCTTTCGTCTTGTATAAAGTAACACGGTTGAAAGCGTATTTCCTTCTATCGCCTTTGTTGTTTTTGTTGTTGTTGTTGTTGCCAATTTACAAACCAAATCTGTTTTTTTTAGCACCTTACCTGAGACGATCAGGTTAATCTCTGCTCAACCGTTAACCCTAACGAAATACATTATTGATATAGACACAAGGAGGAGTAATACTACAGGGTACATTGGCGATTTCAAACATGTCTCATGTCGCTTATTTTTGGGATAGACACACCACAATACAGCTGTTCTAACATGTCTCTTGTTTTGTCTTGGCATTTTGCTCTGTGTTGTAATATACTTACTTGTTTGTAGATTAACACTTTGATAAACAATCTTTTTTTCCAACTGAAATTGTTTGAGTTGGGTAATGATTGGAAGAGAGAAGTCATTTATATACTCGCCTTTGAGTGTTCACGAGTTGGGAGTCGCATGCAACGCTAGTCCCCGTCAAAAAAGACTTTTAAATAACAAACAAAGGGAAATTCGTTTGAAGTCGTACGCATTCCTGACACGAGTCGTTGGTGTAGTACATTTCTTGGTTGTTTTAACTTGATACTAATACTTCGAGTGAAATGGCTGTATTTACGATAATTAGTCTCTAGTTCTACAAATGTTTTTAAGACTTGTCAGCGTCTATTTGAGTTGCAATCCAAACAATACCCAGATGTAGTAAACCGGAGATCAAAACATGGTGGTCTGGAAGCATTACCCAACTCAAACAATTTATCCGAGTTTCTTCTGTATGCCTAGCTTAGCTTAGCTTAGCTAAGTAAGTGTTCTCTTGTAGTTGTATTGGTAACCTGGCTTATCGACACACATGATATAATTGGGTAAGTATTTAGGACTCCAATACTTCCTCGGACTTGTGTACGAAGTATACACAGCTTGCGTGCAAATTGATTAAATGTAGCGAAGACAAAATGCATGCTGTGCATCTTGGCTTCATGATACTTCAGTTGGTTGAATAAGCTTGATGCCCGTTGTATTTTTATTTAACACTGCAGACAAACTTTAATAATGGCACATATTATTCCCGAGGAATGGACCCACACAGTGCTACATAAACCGAAGATGAGGCAAAACGAACCAAAGTTCTCATTCGCTACCGTCGCAATTAATTGATTTGTTAAAATGCATTTAATGAAGTTAATATTAATTGAACACTTCTGACTGCCGTTTATGAATAAAGATGCTATAAACATTTCACTATTCTCCTTCTCCGTCATTTGTATATTGTTGAATGTGTTTGCTTTTGTCTATACTGGTACACACATCCTGGTAATAGAAAATGAGCATAAGCTAGGCAAACTGGGCAGATTCGTTAATTGTTTTTAGAGAATTTTCTTAACGTCGATTCCGTCAAGTGCAGTCCATGAGTTTTGATTCAATTTTGGTTTTGGTATGCACGTCCACTACTGCTACCACAAGACGAGATACATCTGTAACTCATGTAACATAGATTCGAACCAAATTGCCTCGTGAATGCCAGCAACCACTTTCGTATCATTTAATTTATTATATTGCTGGTTACAGACGCCATCGAGTGCCATTTTGGCAACTGTCAGCATTTCAACCACCTTATTAACTAGACTAGACAGCTTAAACTGTTTTGACAAGGGAAGAATTTCCAGCACAAATATTTTCGTTGAAAATAATTACAGACATTGTAGGCAACGCCCCTCTCGGCCGCATTGCTGGTTCAACATATTGCAAGCCTGATCGCTTTTTGATAACTGTGTACTTACCGTGTATCCTTTATTACGATACTTAATATTTAACTTTATTTTACAGTGGCAGTTGCCTTTCTCTTTGTGGAGGAGGGCTTGATAACTAAGTGACAAACGACCGAGGGTTCTAGGTTTACGTGGGCGAATCAATGGAAACCATTGTCCATGAGTCAGTACGACAGATCAGTTAAGAGTAATATAGAATAAGATAAACTCCGAACTAGGAGGTCGTGAGGTTTAAATGATATATATTTCGGCTTTATGATGCCATCATCAGTCAAACATATATATGTTTAACTGATGATGGCATATAAACAAAGCTGAAATATATAATCTTAAGTAACGTAACTGCCTTGTTCGGAGTTTCTCTTATTCTACTTTCTCTATAGCTTCTCAGAAATATTGTTTATATAACTATATAACGTTGTACTGGTTTGAAACGACAACAAACTTTCAACAAAAAGCATTTTTTTCAATTCCGCCATATAAATTCAAAAGATAGACATATATACATGTGATACTAGATATTCATTTTCTATTTTTTTATCGGCGCAACCTTTCGATGACAATTCTGTCAGAGTTCTCAAACATATGATTTGAGAACAAGTTAGATATTTATAACTTCTTCTGGTATCGATGTGAATCGAACAAGATACACTGTAGTAGCCTACATGTATACTATTCCTCGACCTTCAACTTGAATCTCGCTGCGCCAGACGTCTGCAGAATACACACTATTTATGAATCACGCAGAGAATGCTGACTTCGCGTTGAAAAGTCATTAAGTAACTATAGCGACGTGTCTGTCAGTAGGTAACACCGTTTTACAGCTTTTTGTTCCCAAAACTCACTAACCATTAGTTTAACAACCATCAATATTACAACTGTCTTTCAGTGCCCTGTCACATTTGTTAATTTGTTTTATTTGTTAGAAAAATAAACAAGCGGAAATGAACGATGCTGCAGAAGTATCGTCCAAGAATTGCTCAACCGCACTTCTATCCCATTCTACGATTCCTAAATCAGTCACTCAAAACGTTTTCTGTTTTCCTAGAGTCGATCGTTATCACAAATCGTCCCGTGTAAATGCCTCCTGGATGTACATTCACACAGTGCGATTTGAAGTAACGACTTAAGGGGATTCCTCTACTTACAGTGCTTTGACTAGCAGCTTGTCTCGACAAGTCAACCAATCAAAAGGCTGGTTATTCGGTGAACCCCCTTAAGTCGGTTTTACAAATCGCATCGCTTGAATGTACTTTTAAATAAATGGCGAATCACTATATATCCCACATATTCGAATTTTCCAGGACTAGATTCAAGATAAACGCAATTGCTTTCTTTCTATTGTCACCTGGATACCTAAAAAAAAAACAGATTTACTTATGAAGAACGTATCTGATCACAATAGAGCCTAGTTGTGCTCTTTAAGTAGGTCACTCAGTTTCTGACCTAATTCCATTAGCAGATATGGTAATGATTGTAAGTATGCAGACATACGACAACTGCTGTCAAACAACTCCTTAATTTATGATCGCAACTTTCCTATCTCATCAACGGACTTTTACAGTTGACGTATATGACTTGCTGTCGCACATATGTACGATATAAAACTGTAAATGAATCATAATAGGATTCCCTTAACTTCAGCAAAGACATTGAAATGTTTAGTGCTCCAAAACATACAAAATGAAAAAAATACCATAATAATACAAATACAAATAACAATGAAATAATTCATTGCAACCAAAAAAGTATAATTGTATGTGAGTATTTCGACAAATCGATGTTAACTTGTTACAGAGCCATTAAGAAGCTGGGATCATAACAAAATCATAAGTTTGACGGATTTTCAACCTCTGTGTATATAGACAAGCGATGTTTCGACCTTGTTGCTAAGACCTGTTTAAATCAAGGATTACAAATTTCAACTGAATATACCTTAATTGTGAAAGAACAACATGAGTTGTTGTTAAATCAGATTTTATCCAGAACGAAGTGCTTTCGTTTCTGTTTTTTTTTTTCAAGAAGCAGTACGCTATCTGAACGGTTTCGACCGGATTATTCAGTTGGTTAGCCACAACACGGCTATGGAATCTTCGACAGCTCAATTTCACCTTGGGTAAACAAGCATACTTGTTTTTTATTTAACGACAGTAGAGAGAGTACTGTCTTCCATCGCAGATCTGCGAAGTTTGTAGATCTGTGACTCAATTATACGGTGATTTATGACCGTGTGAACAAGTATCGGGTCTCACTTTGGGTAAAACTGGTATAATTCAGATATAACCGTGCAAAGATAGCCTGTTACTACGCAGCAGTGAGAGTAATATGCCACAAAATGAAACAAATCAACAGTGGCACCTAGAAGCTCAAGCGATGTCTGATTATGTCTTAACACAGAAGTTGATGAAATTCCTATATTTGCACCTTATCTTCATCTTTCGCACAATGACTACAAGATGACAAGATTAAATATAAACCTGTTGATTGAACAGTTATTTTTTAAAGACGCGATGTAATTTTTGTTTACCTCGCCTTAAGGTACATAGCATTAGGGTTTTTTTTAATTGAGTGACAGATATATAGAGCTCCAAGATCACGACCTCTTCAGGGTCACAGGGTGTAAGAGAAAGGTCAGATGTCAAGAACATACATCAAATGTGTTTCATTGGTAACGTTAACAACCTATCGTCGTATACTACGACAGGGATGTTTCTGGTTCTTTGGGCTATAAAGTTCAGAGCAGCTGAAAAGTAGCTATGGACGCAACATACAAGGGAACGCAGATTCGGGATTTGGTGGTTTGTATCTTATATTGGTTCCAGGAAATTGCTGATGTCAACAAAGTTATAAATATATTATTATTAAAAGGAATATTTGCAATATTGACATTTTTTATATTGACAAAATTATATATTTGTGATTATTAAAATAAATATTTGTAATATTGACATTTTTTTATATTGACAAAATTATATATATATGATTATTAAAATGAATATTTGCGATAATACTATTGTTGTTATAGACTTCAGGCATTTAGATTGGATCATTTGAAAGTCCAGGGTTACGCCCAATCTAGATGCCAAGGCCGTTTTTGAGGAATTAGTAGATACACTATAGATAAAACCATTTTCATTTAAAAAACTGCTGCTTCATCCTGCAGTTTGTATTGAAGTAAGCAAAACATCAAGATACGTGTATGCAAACAAAATAAAGAGGAGCAGTCAATTTTTATGCAGGAAATCAATTAAATTTTCTTTCAAGAGACAGTCGGTGTAAACCAACTAAAAGTTAAAGGGGAAATTAAAAGTTGTAGTCATATAAATGACCCCTCTAAGTTCTTTTTAAAACGGTTTTACAATTTTTGTAGGATTCTTTAATTTCTTCTCGGAAGCCATCGAATGTACTGCGCACATCATCTCGGACCTGATACGATCATCGCCATTTTGACCGGAATTTTTTCCCAGCCTGTGGGTCAAACTGCCAATGGAGGCAGATTCCACACATTCAGAACCTAATTTGCTCCTAAACTAAATATTGTGCATCTATAACCATATGAAATTCGTTCGATTACCGTATATTTTCTTCATTGTCCATACGGTGGTAATTAGGCTTCCATCGAACAAAATGTACCATTTTGGTACATATTCATACACCTATCACGGCCGAGCTTAGTGATGACAGGGAAATAACGAGAAATCACGCGAGGTTTTGCCGATTGTGAGACAAGCTGCAGGTGTACTAAAGTTACATACGTGACGCGGTAGCAGCATTTGTGATGCATTGCAGGTCGAAGCAGCTAATTTGTGGCAGGCCCTACATGCAAATCAACACCATTAGGCTGTTTCTCTTGGCTTTGACTCTTTTCTCGACAAAAGGTTTTGGCACAGGAACTATTTACTTTGACATATATTTGTCTGAACAATTCAGAGAGTAAAAGTAATTCAAGCTGTTACCTGCACAATAAAATCTTGCCAAATTACCTTCTGCTTGTTTGATGTTTACGACATGTCTCTTTGCACTGACTCGTTTCTTGGTTTTCATAGATAAGTTTAGACAACGTTACACACTAATAGAATCTATCTATACAGCTTTAAAAAAGGACGCAGGTCGTTTGATGACGATAGTGCCATGTGTAAATCGATTTATTTAGGCTATGTGTTTTGATATACCGGCTGTTGCAAAATTGCCACCAATCCAGATATATATCCAGATAAAACATAACAAAAATATATGAGAGTTCCATAGACATGCCTATGCATTAAAGGGAAGAAACAAGACAACTGGAAGAGATATATTCACGTTCCTTCTTCTGTGACCAAGGAAGCAAATCCTTGGTGAAGAAATGTCATGAATGTTTTGTGAAAAAAAGAGTTATTAGACGCACTTAGCAACTTTATTATCGGCCAACATCATTCCTCCCGAACAGATTCCGTTCACATAAAATAACTTCTTTATTTTATCTCCTACTAACAAGTGCTCGTGGAGTACAGGCTATATAGGCCTCTTGGTTTCTTACTAGAATTTCGGATGAAAACATCAAAATAGATAGATCTTAACTATTATTTGTTACGTAACATTTCCAGGTATAGGCCTACCAAGAGAAAAATGCCTAGTCTGTATGTCACCTAAGTGACCAACGGAACGTTTCATCTAAATGTTTAATTTGCGTTTGGATCAATTATCATTTTCTGGACATAAGCAATAAATAAATATTACTTTTTTTTGTAGCCAAAATCCCGTATGTGTCATTACCATAATTGTAATTTTAAAAACTTAGTTTCTTGGTTCTCCGAAACGAAAAAAAAAAGCTAAAAAAGGGATTCCGCCCACAGTGACTCATGCATAGA
>JAVFBZ010054697.1:0-10105 GCA_032466195.1 Katharina tunicata
CTCAGTAATACTGTACATATAGCTCAGGGAGCACCAGGACAGACATCAGCTTCCTGATAACCACTCAGTAATACTGTACATATAGCTCAGGGAGCACCAGGACAGACATCAGCTTCCTGATAACCACTCAGTAATACTGTACATATAGCTCAGGGAGCACCAGGACAGACAAAGCTCCAAATAACCACACATACTTGGCATATAGATATATATAATGTATATGTCCATTAACTAGAAGTGTGAAACCTCCTATTCAGTAGTGTAGATGGCATTGTTTCTAAAACGTTCACATTCAGCCAACGCAGCGCCCCTTGTGGCAAACTGGCGAACCGTCAGGGGAGGTAATATCAGAATTGAATTGAACATTAGCTGCAGCCAGTCAATTTGACCTGGGTTGACCTTGCAATAAGAGCGAAATGCGCATGGAATGGCCACTAAAAGGGATTTAAACGATGTACAAATGGGGCAGAACATCCAAAACTGTTCAGTGCATATTCAGAGATTACAAGGCGGAAGTTGGCATCAAGAAATCAGTAAAGAAATCGTGAAGTGAAAAAGTTAAATAAAAATAAAAAGTGAAAAAGTGAAAATGGAAAAAGTGAAAAGTGGAAGTAAAAATGAAAAATGAAAATTCAAAGTGAAAAATGGAAAAAGTTGAAAGTGAAAGTGAAAATGGAAAAAAGTGAAAAAGTTGAAAGTGAAAAAGTAAAAATGGGAAAAGTGAAGCGAAAAAGTGAAAATGGAAAAAGTTGAAAGTGAGAAAGTTAAAAGTGTGAAAGTGAAAAAGAGGCAGAGTGTTTACTTCATTGCATTTTGACACTGACTGCAAATGTCCCGCTAATTTGAACTGTCAGAAAAGGTTGCAAAGAAAATGTTGACTTTGATCAAAATCAAACTATTCAATTGTGAACAGAAACGTACTTGAGTCGATTGTACATAAAGAAATAATGCGGACTAAATAATTCACATTATAGTAAGAAGACAAGATTAATAGAGTCAACGGCAGACACATGAGCAAATAACGTATTAGTCTGTACCTCCATATGTATCCAAACCATGATTTTCATAAACCCCATACGATTTTCCCATAATTCAAGAGTGACGCAAAGTGCCGAAGTGGCAATCAAGAATTACCGGCTTTTTAAGACTTTTGCCAAATAAAATGTAATCAGCGCAATGTAGAGAATTTGAATAACCTACTGCGCATATCATAGAGTCGACGTCACCCTATCTCTTATAACGTGGGCGATGGAACAATGCCATCTACACTGCTGAATACGAGGTTTCACACTTCTAGTTAATGGACTTCTGGTACTAGTAAATCCATACCAAAAACCTGCATGACACAGCCATTGCTTGGTCAAATCTTACAAAATTAATCTGAGTGGTTTAAATATTTATTTATGTTTAATGTCATATTTCAGTGTTTTTCACTTATGTTATGACTGCGTTGTTGCTGTATGGAGAAAAACCAGGAAGAAAACTTGTAAAAACCACCTATGATCTGTGCAGCCTCGCCAGGAGACACAGTTCTGCCTGGGACTGTTGTAATGGACTGCACCGAGATACTTGGACTCACAAGGCAATTCAAAACTATATCTGGTTCAGCAAAAGGGACTCGGCAGTCCAACGCAGAACCAACTGAGCCACAAGGCATCCGAGTGGTAACAATGGAAAGATTGTTTGTTTGTTTGGTATTTAACGTCGTACTCAAGAGTATTTCACCTATATGACAACTTACTAATTTGCGTTAGAAGAAACCTTAAAAAAAACAGACAGTGAACCCCGCAGCCATTGGAATAATGGCAAGAAAAACTCACCAAATGATAAATGGAATAGTCTATTTCATTAACAGGTCTCCACAAAATGTATGCACTACGGTTACACAGTATTTGATTCTATCTTATAAAGAATATCATAGCGAGGCTGCTGACAATTGACCTGAATCACCAACCTATGAATAAATTTAAAATCTTTCACGTGAATTGATTCTCTCATTGCATCGACCTAATGTCATGTTCTATTTTATTTCTTCATTTTCTTTGCTGTTACCTGATTTGTATAATTTTCATTGGCGCGGAATGCACATGGGATCTCCTATAGGATACGTTTATCTACATGTATTGCCTGCAGTGGTAAATTTACAGTTAATAGCCTAAAACTGGCCTGTCATTACACAAAAGCTGATAATCGGAGGGGACGGACGGTACCGGAGATAGGTGATGTTGAACGAGAATAAGGAGGACTCTTAAGAAATATTAACTGCACAACTTACCAGTGTAACTGTTTTCATAGCATATGAGTTTGACTCTCCTAATCTAACCAATTTGACAGCCACTTTTGAGAAATTGAACGCTCTTGGTGGTAAAGTAAAACTGCAGGTTACTTCATTCATACATGTGTTATTATTCACATTCAGCCCAAATACCCACTTGTCGGAAACAGGGTGGTCAGCAACTGTACAAAAATAAAGTATATAGAGGATGCTCAGTTGTGTTACACAATGTCACATTTAAATAAACAAGGGATATGGAATTATACTATACTTGGTCAAAGATCATTTTGAAATCATGCCGATTGAACAAACTCCTGTTTTCCCTTCTGAAGAGGAAACAAAACGCTTGGAGAGAGAAGCTCATTGGGTTAAAACTGGTAGAGGCTCCAAGGTAGACATTATTCCTTTTGTACTACAATATGGCCAGCCTAGCACCAGGTTTGTAAGTCTCCTAACACAGGAATATCAAAACCTTGTACCTAAAATGGTTAAGCCTCTATCACAGAGAGCTATCATAGCGTACAAGAAGAACAAATCTCTCAAGGACATATTGGTTAAGACGAAACTCCCTACTGTATGAGATTACCCTTAACTGTCCTCGTCTTCATTTGGAAGACTAATGGGTTTACTACTAACTCTAAACGATACTTTTTTCAGGTTGTGCTTATTTTAACCAATACCTAATATCTTTGTGTATTACATATTTGTCACATATTTATCTTCACAATTTACATGTTACAAGAATGGCTTTTTCTCGAGATGCGCCTATAGGTTATTCAGAACAACTCGAGATTCAGGTCTATCTAGAAACTTGTCTCTGAGAATTTATCTAGAACATGAGATAATTTATCGACTTTAATTAGCCGATTTCCCTGTGCCAGTGTGATTACTCTTGACAAAAATATATATTCAATTTACATGTACACCCTAAAAAATAGTGTATATCTTAAGTTTGTTCATATCATTATCATAGTACGAAAAAATTAACTCTATCAAGATTTGTGTTCAGCTACATACATCAAGATGACAACTGAAACTAATAACATAGCAACTAACAAGTACTATAACAAATACTGTTATAATCTTTCACAAAATTTAAAAACAAATTATGTTTATTTACTTCAATAATTATATGCCCTCTGGCTAAGGGCAGCAAGTTTCCAGATAATATTCATGCTTCACACTTAGCAGTGAAGGAACATTATCTTTCCAACACCAAAAACACTAATGGGATTAATGACTTATTATATGATTGTGTTAAGAGTCGCTGTCTACTGATGGAATACAGCACAATGTTAAAAATCAATCAATCAATCAATCAATCAATCAATCAATCAAACCAATAATTCTAACTGTGTATCTGGAATTAATCGGTGTCATGTCTAGGGTCACCATTATCCATTAACCAGATAGAGTTATCGTACGCTTGGATTCATCAACCGTTCTATAAATGATTTCATTATATCAACGCTCTGAGAACTCTGTATATTTGTTTTGATTGTTCTTACATTGGTCTGGTTACCTCTCCAAAAGCTGAACAATTTTCTGAACTAGATTGAGGTACTTCAAGCACAATAAATTGATTGTAAAGCAATTTACTGAAAATTACCATTGACAAAGTATTAAGAACTTACATAATATGCCAGGAGTTTTAACTTGTTGAACAGCATTGTTGCTCCTATCAAATTTGGGGTCTGGTTTGGGTAGGCTGTACGCTAAGGCTGTCACCGATATCTGGGAATTTATTGGAAACAGAGAATACTCAAACTGTGTCTGTAAAATAAACAAACAGAAAAACAAGAGTACTCAAACTGTGTCTATAAAATAAACAAACAGAAAAACAAGAGTACTCAAACTGTGTCTGAATAAAATAAAAACACAGAAAAACAATCAGGAGAACTCAAACTTTGTCTACATAAAATAAAAATAAAAACAAAGAAAAACAAGAGTACTCAAACTGTGTCTATAAAATAAACAAACAGAAAAACAAGAGTACTCAAACTGTGTCTATATAAAAGAAACAAAAAGAAAAACAATTAACTGTACTCAAACTGCGGATAAAATGAACACACAGAAAAACAACATTACTCACTCAAACTGTGTCTGTATAAAACAAACAGGCAGAAAATGAAGTGCTCAAACTGGTGTACAATGTAGTAATCAAGAGTATTTCACTCTATGATAACTTTGCATTGTTGGTGTATAGTGGAAAACAGAGAAGAAACTACCCAGAGAAATCCGCGGCCACTGGAAAACTTATTTGCTCAAGGTCGAATCTAGTCAGGGTACAGTAAAAACGGTTCAAAAGTTCATCGATAAACCAACTGAGCCCATACTCTCTTTGATTTGTTTGTTTTGTTTGGTTGGTGTTTAAATTCGTACTCAAGAGTATTTCACCTATATGACGGCTTACTAATTTTCTTTGCCTGTGTATGGTGGAAAATCGAGAAGAAACCTCGTTAAAACCATCCTGCAACATCCGCAGCCACTGGAAAACTTCCCTTCTATAGATGTAACTAAGGTCCAAAAGGGGAATCGCTCCTATTACGGATACAGTGAAGGGGGTTCTGTAGTCCAACGCAACCACGGAGCCACATCTAGGCCCAGGCTATCTTTGAAGTCATAAATTATTGTGCATTAAGTATCTTACCAGTAGGTCATCTATCTGCCCAGTAAGGTTCATCCGGATACAAATCTGTTTATTAGTTGTTCTCCCACCAGCAGTTATAATAGATACCTCAAAACCTTCAATATCCTTAGCTCCACCTGGATTAAACAATTAATCAGATTTTATACTCGATCACAAATTATCTAAATCCAGCTTGTATATTGAAGACATACAACAAATTCCACAGTAAAGAACTCACTGGTTGTTCACCAACATGACATCCTACCAAGTCGTTTGAATTCTTCAGTATAGCAATAATTATTGCCAAAAGTACATTAGTCAGCGGAAGTAAGTTTATTGTGTGAGAAACTCAAATTTTTCAGATAACCTGCTAACAAGTAAAGGTATTTCAGAAGGGCAAAAAACTCATTAAACATGTTAAATACAGCCAAAACATGACAAATGTGTATGGGACTCACATTCCTAGAAAAAAATTGCCTCATCTATCCGATTTTGAGGAATCAAAGTTGTCCCATTATTCAGACTTACTGTTTTGAGGTGTTTTCCAAGTCATTTTCAGCCCTGGGGAGATATATACTCTGCTTTTATTTGTTTTTTTGTTGAAGTGAGTATATTCATCCACAAATGTACCCAGGGTGAACTCCATTGGGGGAGGTGGCCATTTTGTTGGTACCCTTTCTAATTTAGGACATGGTCCAACTGGAAAAAATAAAATAAACAAATTTATTTATTGATCTTCTAGGTGCTTAATATAATTTAATGGAATATCAAAAGTCATAAATTGTTAGATTTTTTTAGAATGCTTTAGAGTCCTACTGACGGACGCAGTGAGACCCTGTAGAGAACCGTAAGGTTGTTTCACTTCTGTTACGACTTTGCCATGCAGTTAATTGGTGGAAAACAGTAAACTAAGTAAAAAAAACATATATGTTCTCTGCGTTTGAGAGTGTGTTTGTGTGTGGTGGTGGGAAGGAGAGAGAGTTCAATATCCAACCAACTCAGCCACGGATTAAATAAGTATAAGTGACTGTTTGATAATAACTTCCTCCTTTGCAGGACTCACATAGAAACAAGGCATCTATTGCCAGAGATAAGAACAATATCAAAGCTAATGAAATAATCAATTGTACACTCATTTGAATTTATATCTGTATAAACGGATTCAAAATAGAAAGCTTTACAATAAGGCGCCTAATTCCAATATGCAACAGTGAAGAAGTGTATCAGTGCACAGAGGCTAATTTACCTCTGGGCAGTTTACCTGTATATGATAATTGAAGCAAACATCTAATGATAAATAATTGGCCCGGTACAAGTGCACTAAAGATTTCTATGCCTGTTAGTTCATGCAGGTAGACTACTAATCTCAAGCCGATTTTACCAATGGAATAAAAGAATTGCTTCTTTGCAGGACATCATTCAAAGATTCAAGTTTATCAATTATCATACACATAAAAAAAAAAAAAACCAGGATGTTGACGGTTTTGACAATGGCAAGGTACCAACAGAAAGACAGACTTTTTGATAAAACAAAACAAAATATTGTTTATTTTCTTTGCCTTAAAAGTGGCTGTTCCTAACACGCCCTCTTCAGTCTGCACACTTGCAGACAGTTTCAAGTTGTGAGTGGAGGTGATACAGAACAGCCTTAAACAAGCCAGTGTATGCTGTTTGATCATTGTCACCTCTCTACTGTCTACGTTTTCAAGTGCACACCTCACCTAACAACAGTGGGCTTGAATGTGGTATTATGTTGTCCTGTTTTATGCAAGAAATGTACAAAAAATCAGACTCTTTATCGACATATACTATGAGGAGCACATGGTAACATGGATCTCTTCCCTGCTAATTATACAGCAAACCCAAGATCTCTCCCAAATCTCGTAATCTTAACCCCAATATCTCTCCTTAATCGTGTGATTTTAAACCCCAGATATCTCCTTAATACTGTGATCTTTATAAACCCCTGGGCCCGGTTGCTCAAAGCAGTGTTAGCCGCTAATACCAGATTAAATTACTAATAGCGGTATTAGAGAAGGCCTTCAACATGGCGTGACGTCATCTAAACTAGGATTAAATTTAATACTGCTTTGGGCAACCAGCCCCAGATCTCTCCTAAATCTTGTGATCTTAAACTTGCTACCGTCCTCCCAAGATCACAGATCTTACTGTGGTAATTATACTGGCCTTGGATATAAATGTAACAGTCATTATTATGATGACATAACATAATTACCCCATTTAACACAGCAAATGAGCAAAGTGACCTCCCAGCATGCTGACTTCAGCTGTTAACACAGAGAAATAGCATCAGCCCTGAGGCAGAACACTTACCTAATGGTGTCAGGTCATAATCACAGATCAAAGAGTACACCATCTACTCTTACATATTTATAAATTTAGAGAAATAAATAAAATATATACATGCAGAGAGGGAAAAGTTGGCACCAATTTCAATGTTAAGGAATATCAAATAGATCCCCGAATATCAGTTGTTGGATTCATTTTACAGTTCTAGATCCTTTGTTTGTATGCATGTAGGGTTGGGGCTTACAGTCATCTCAGCAGCAGAAAGAATGTACTAGTGTGTAAATAGGTCACCAGCAAATGTTGAGCTCTGCATAAGACATACTAGGCAGTACCCTACTAGAGTTATGGTCAAATCATGTTGGTTCAAGGTTTTGGACACCAAAAATATTCTACTTGCAAATGTCCCCAGTTGTCTTTTAAGTTAAGAATGGCGAGGGTGTTCCAATAATATTGGTTATCAGTGATGGTTTACTCTTTATTTCAACATTTATTCCCCCCTACTGTTCTTACCTATCTGATATTAACAATGCAAAAAGTGGAATTTCTTTATGTACATATTGAAAATCATTACATAACTTTAAAAAACAAAGAAACAGGTGGACATGGATGTAGGTTTAGACAACTTTAGTCCGTGTAAGTTAAATGTGATTCAGGTATAAACTCTTTATATAAATGTGTTCTTATCTGATTATATCAGAAGGCAGTATATACCTAAATACTACTGGACACACACATAAGTGTCTAAAAACTTATTCAGGCATTATCACCGACTGAAGTAGAAAATCCTTCAAATGTTTTAATTCAACAGAAAAGTTTCTAACCTAAAATTAAATATTGCTGATAGGACCAGTTATAAGTGATAATAACTTACTAAATACAGGATATGTGAGTGATGTGGGCTAAAACTATTTACATATTAATTGCAGATGTACAGTATGTGACACAAACCTCATGAGGGTCTAAGAGGAAATGGCCAAAAATGATTGGCTAGATGAAGATATCATAAGAGCTTAACTAAAATCTTATTGGCTGAGAATAACTAGGAAGTTTGTTTTAGCTGCTGGCAGATGTCATTGGTATATATGATACTTTTCTACTATTTCCAAGAACAGAATGGCAATGTATGCCCCAGTTAAAATAGATATTTACAACTGGTTTAGAGTACATAGTTACAATCATCACATTTTATTTTCGATGGTGAGCCAGAGGTCTATACAGAGCTACAAGTACATGTATTAGGCTAACAAGAGAAATTGATTCTAAATGAAGTCATTACTGATAGAAAAAATTGTGTTGAAGCCTTGTAAGTCTTTTTAAATCAGTAAAATAAGGGAAACAACAAGCATTCTAAAGACTAACTGAGATGACTGTTTCATACTTTAGACAAGCTTAATTTGTAGCAACAAAAAGCGGCTTTTCAAGTCTGCAGACAAAAACACTTACAAACCAGTCAGCAGCCATTTTAACTCACTCGGTAACAAAATGACATTTTAAATCCTAAAGATGCAGTCGTCAAACTAAAAAACTCAAGAACCAGTTTGAAAAAGCAATTGCTGGACAAAAAATATTACATAATTTTACTTTGCAAATCTAGGACTCAATAGATACTGGAGCCACTACAAGGACTGACCCTACCCTGTTGTCATGGCAGTGAACTGTTCTCAGTCGGCTCTTGGCTTGGTATATGGTCATGTATTTGAACGTTTCCCTTAAAAGGCTTTAATTTGGATTGCTAGATGTAGTTGGCTTACCTTTCCACTGCAGATTTGGGAATATTGTTGTTGCTGCAAAAACTTGTCTAAATTAATAATTATATGTATCTGAGTTAGTTTTTAAAGTGGTACTTGCTTTTCCTAATTGAAGGTTTTATGGATAATATGGCTTTGAATGTACTTTAATGTTAGTTTTGGCAAATGAGTGTCCTTAGCCAGAGAGCCTTCCAATGTTGTGGACTTGCTGTAAATGCTGAAAAGCATGTATTTCATGTTTTAACTTTGTGTACCAGTTAAAAAAACTTAATGTTTATTTACTGAGTGTGACAGTTGACAACCATTCAAGGTTTGACATCTATTGCATAAAGGTTCATATTATTATATATAAAATTCATGTTTAAGCTTGGTGTAATAAATAAAGATTATAATGACAGTGTGGGTTACATGACTATGTATATCATATACCTTCAAAGGGGGAGGGCATTTGTCGAACAGACTCTCGGCTGAAATGGGCGAAGGACTTTTATAATATTTTACTTCAAACAATACAAAGACTGCTATTTAAAATAGTTCAGCGAAAGCGGCCATGGTATTTACGCTATTGTAAACGCTGTTTAATTTCCTAATTTATCAAACAAAACATGCCATGACTTGAGTAATATAATGTCTCAAATAACAAGTGAGATTAAATAGAAATGGCATTTGAGCGGTAACCCTGGGTCTGTTTACATATATAACTACTCAAAGGAAAACCCTGACGACGTAATCATGTGACGTTATTCAGCACATGATTTTGTATCATATTACTCAAGTCACAGTTTGGTGTTTTCTACCACGCAGTCATCAGAAATCCCCAGTGGAGAACGCGGTGAAAATAGTCCTGAATTCAGAGGATACTGATACAAACCATCTGATACAGAAAATGATCCGATGGCTCTGTATCAGGTGTGTGAGTGAGGTATATGATAACGATCGATATATTCCATGTTTAAGCTCATTTGATGTAATAAGGGTTCATATATTTCATGCTTAAGCTGGGTGTAATATTATAAGGGTTGACATATTTCACTTTTAGGGTTTGGTGTAATATTATAAGGGTTGATATATTTCACTTTTAGGGTTTGGTGTAATATTATAAGGGTTGATATATTTCACTTTTAGGGTTTGGTGTAATATTAT
>JAVFBZ010054708.1:0-10104 GCA_032466195.1 Katharina tunicata
CGTCCAAACGCATATAAAATAATGGGGCATTAGTTTTTTGGTCCGGTTAACGCTAACAACATCTTGTTTGTTTATGTACACAATAGACCATCTTATGAGACACACACGTCACAGATGCACACCAATAATCACGGGCTTTGGGTTATTAGCAGATTGTGAACGTACTGGTTTTCTAATTATTAGTGTCGAGTCCAAGGTTAAGTGATCGAAAAAATTCAGAGGACCCCTCTAACGAGCAGTTCATGGGCAACGTGAAATTCTTTCGCAACCATATGTAAATATATAGAAAGTACTTATATTAGAAATGCTTCCTGTAGTCTGCAGTGTGACATCTCTCGTTGGTTCCAAGAAACTAACAGGTGGGATGCTCAATAGGATTGTAAGGTCCAACTTTAATCAACGATAACACGAATAATCCATAGACATCTAGATACATAGCGAAACCCTAATTTGGACCCGTTCAAAGCTGTACATACGACTGGGCCATCCCGACAGATTTGAAACACCGCTTAACCTGGCCACGATTAGATTTGATAAAGCTTGAGTATCAGGGGAGACATTTAGGTGAGTTCTCCCATAAGTGTTATTATTCAACCAAGAAGGCCCTTACGTGTATATATGGCCAAGTCATCTTCTGTCTGAAGAACAGTTCATCCGCAACACAGTCGCTTGTTTGACAATTGAGCAGGGGCCGATTCCACAAAGCAATTTCTAATTTAAGTCAAAATACTAAATTCAATTTTGTTGAATTAAGTCTACGTGTACTTATTTATTGTTAACCTTTTTGTTGTTATTTGTTTCTTTTTTCTATGTGATTTTTTTCAGGCCACGATTTGCTATAGTTGATTGAATCTTAAATGTAGATCATGCAAATCTGTTCTCTTGATTTACAAATAAGAACCGTTCAGGTATAACCAGTGGGGGATTTTATCAAGTGGTTGGGAGAAATGTAAGAACTTAGTTGATTTCGCCTAGAAACACAGGGAGGACAGCATTTCCACGTCATCTGATACCTTCGCCTCGAATTGAATCACATAAGTCGCTTGGGAATTAGACGATAAGCACGGTCTCCTTCTGGTCAACTTTGACTAGAATGCATTGTATTGCCTTGCCAGAGGGATTAACTTATTAGGTACTCAGTATGCACTCTTAATAAGCAGAGATAGGTTTGCGGAAGACGTTTTATTAATATTAGCGGACATACATTGCGGGTAAATGGATTAAAGGCAAACTCCTTTTGAGTCAGAAATCTAAAGCGAATAATCTCGCATTAAGATTGCTGTTTGACATATACATTCATTTATGTTTGACCTAAGATCTCAGTTTTCTATAATTGTGACTTAAGGCCATTGGGAAATCCGATTGGATGTTAATTGTCTCTGTAAATGTATGTGTACATTTGTAAAATACAATAGCCGCCATTTTTATCATTTTGAGCTTTATATATCTATTTTGCAACACATAATTATTATTCACATGAGGCAACATGATAACTACTTTCTTTCCCTATTTCTTTCAAGGTTACATCCCTTATAACCCTAACCCTAGTCTAAATCAACCAAGGTGTATCATTTGTGCTAGCAAGATATATTGCTGACTGCATGGTCTATTATCACGAGTATTTAATTAATAGTTTCTGTAATCAATTAGGTCATAATATGACCCCGTGTCTGGGGTATTGGGAATATTTCTGGACGAGCTTTCAAAGCTGTTTCACTTTGAAACTTTAACCCCAACAAATGCATTTGCTAAAGAAACAAGTGACGTACATGTAGTTTACCGCACATTCTTGGAATGAAACGAAGTTTTAACGAATGCAACACAGTGCGGCAGATCAACAGTTACATTTACGAGATACCTTCAGCGTATTTTGTGCAAGTGATCCTGAGGACGTATGGCCTATTTGTGCTTGTGATCCAGCATCTAGTTGTGCAAGAAGACAGTTTATGGTATCTCGTGTCTTAATATGGGTCACGAATGAAGCAGCTTTATTTGTTTTTTTATTAAGGCTGACTTATTTGAATGGAATTTATTCTCATTCCTCATCCTGTAATGTGGAATAATTTCCAGTAATTCGCATTCCAATTCTTTCACCTTTGACCCGGAATTCGAGTCTAGTCGGCTGGCCCTGATCATTCAGCCTACGTTTATCAATAAAGTTTCCTTCTAAGCTTACTCAATTGCAATCCTCTCAGCAGACATTTATTAATTTAACTGTCTTCGGCGCTATCCTTAACTACCAAATCGTTTTAATATTTCTTATATCGGATAGTCTCGACGTTACCCGACCCATAAAATCCGACAGCGGTTAATCGGATTAAGATACAATTCCTGGAAGTCTAGTCTTAGAAACCGAGCACGGGATACTAAAGAGACTATTGTTGGGTTTGGTTCTATATTTGGTGGGATTACCTTGATAAATTTCACCCAGGGAGTAATTCAGACACTTGTCTTCGGTGTATTTATCCTACCATACATTGTGATACAAATTCGCCTCAATCACAGGTAACCCAGTTCAATCCATGTACCAATCATTTCGGCACGCTGAAAGCCTATACTGGCATTTTGGGGCGAACAGATATAAAGTAAAAAACAAAATGGGAAGCTTATATTTGTCAAAACAGATCAACGCTTCTCAAATTGCGAAATATAAAAATTCAAAATGTGTCATGTATGCCCGGAATAATTTTTGCCTTACAATTTGAAAATAACAGTGTTTAAGAAATTGCATATACAGAAATAAATGTTTCAATTACAATGCATTTGTAAACACATTATATGGTTGTAGGCTTTGTGGTATCAGGTTGAGGATGTCTGAGGGCAAAATGAGTGGTTTGGGGAGAGAAATAGCAGTATCACTCCTGAAACACGATGCGTACAATTGATGTAGGGCCCGCGCCGTGGCTCAGTGGTCAGCGCGTCTGACTGCAGATCCCCCTTCGATGTACGGCACGGGTTCAAGTCTCCCAGTGGACCTGAGGTATATGAGGGAGTCACACGAGGTGACTTCGGCAATCTCGGGGGCGGTTTTTACGAGGTTTCCTCCCGGTTTTCCGCCGTATCGAGGAGAAAGATTAAGAAGTGGAGAATCCGTCGCCATATAAATGAAATACCTTTGAGTACGACGCTAAACACCAATCAAACAAACAAACAAACAATTGATGTAGGGGCCTACTTTATGAATGAAACCTGCATTGTTATTATTGCTGGTTCATTGTGTTCTGGGCAAGTCCTTTGATGGGAAGGTGAATGATTATGTTATACATACAAATCCCTATTTATAAAGCACACTCCACGATTGTCGGAACTGAGAAAAGGAATTAACGTCATTTCAGCTATCTTGAGCGAGCCGTAAAACTAAATCGAAACTTAGTTATAAATATTTAAAGCCTCATTTACTGTTACTTTTATTGACACAGTAATTAGAATTGCACGGATTTTTTCCGCTCGTTACATTTTTTGCTAGATTAGTTTCCTATGGCTGTTATGCAAGTATTGTGTTTCATGTTACTCAGAAAATGTAAAATTTCAAATACAACGACAGAGAAACAAAGCTGGATAGAATAATAATGATTTAAAACGACTATAAAAGCGTTTGAATTAATTAGTTATCTTGTAAATGTACGAAAGTGCTTGACACACACACACTAGCCGTGTTCATCGTTTCGTTGTAAACATGCTCTGAAAGAAAAACACTTGTTTTATTATTGAAGAAAATATCTTAGTCCATACTGCTTTTTTCTATTTGTTAAGACATTCGAGTTTCAGACAGGACTTCGTTAGTTTGGATTGCTGCCACTTTTCAGTGCAGGAGCATTTAAACACAATTAAAGTGTTATCTTTTTTAAGAGATTAACCCATATGTCGTTCGTTTCTACACTTAAATACAACTTGTTTGTTTCTACACTTAAATACGACTTGTTTGTTTCTACAATTAAATACGACTTGTTTGTTTTTACACTTAAATACGACGTTTTCTCTCTACTGTTATTGCAGGTGGATTTTACCCAGAGAGAAATTCTATTAAAAATTGTAATGATTGCAGCGATAATAAATAAAGCTACACGTCTACCACTCTTAATACCTTTTACCTGCCTTTGAAATTCGAGATTTTTACTAAGTGCAAACTAATGGGTTATTTATTGACTTGCGTAATAAGCGTGTTATGTTCCGGTTGTAATTGCGTTTGCTTTTAGTTGATTTTCATTGAAGTATGAAATCTGGGCTGTCAGTCGACATAGGCATGGTTAACCGCATAGAACATAATTATGTTGTTTTGTAAGCTTCTAATTAAATAGATTCATTGCAGAGATTCTGAAGGTGGAAGACATGTGTTTTGAGAAATACGGGTTCTAAAGGAAGTTTTTCATATTCCAGCTAGACTACTTGAAAGATTATAGTTCTAGAGGTTCCACCCTGTCTGAAATGTTTGTTCGAACAGCCATATTAATCTCATGTGTATCTTCATAACCCAAACCTCAAAAATCTGTATTTCTCTGGCATTTGTAGTTTATCTGCCATTACAGTTATATGACACAAGGGCATGTTTAATATACTTTGGATTAGTAACTCAAGCTAAATTATACGATAGCTGTCTGACACATGTCCGCTACGCACTACAATGTTGTCTAATTTCTACGCCTTCTACTTGTATATATATAATCTGTAGTGGTTTACAAGACCCGAATGTGTAGCTGATACCAGAATATCATTGTATTTTTATTTATGTTGATATCATAACAATATATAAAGTTCCTGTGTCCCTTGCAATTTTAAACAATCTTGTATAGAAGGTCGTATATGCAGATCTTTCATATTTGGAACTACCATTACCTACTTTCTCATTTTAGACGCTTATGCTTAACGAGTTTAAGGACATCGAGGAATTGACCCAAATCCCCCATGACCATTTCTCGTTGAGAAGACCTTTTGTCGAGTTTTAATTATCTTTCTGGAAACTGACGCAACATGGACTCGTCCACGCAGTTAACCGCGGTCTGCACTTGTTAACAAACATTTTACTTTAAACATTTTTTTTTCACGTTTGCAAAGATGCTTTCTCTAACTGTTGGTTTTGTTTGTATTCACGGGCTCCATGTATATGGAGCTTTGATTAGACTACTACTGCGCACTGAATTGAAGAAATGACATCCTCAGGTTGTTCTTTTTGTAACAAAATATTAGACATAGGAAAATAACATTTGTATTTGGTGTAAGGCACGACTATATCTTCATCCTTTTTTTTATTATTAAGTATAGATTAATGGAGGTTATGGGGTGGCTTGAAAAAAATAAGCAAAAATAACGCGACAAAAATCCCTTTGCATGTGTTGGTACTTTACTATAGAAGCTTTCGGTAGTCACTTTATTAACAACACTTTCCACTTTTCCTATTGAATTACGTTAAATTTCCATACCCTATATTGAAAACACCTATCATGTCTTGTATGTGCTAAGACTTCCTCTTGTTCATTTATCATTTTTGCCACCTAACGTAAATACCTACATTGTTTCCATTGTCAAAAAAACATTGTCCATTCTATCTCCAGTACTATTCTTTTCTTCAAACATCATACATTGTTTCTCATTTTTGTCAATGCAAGCCTTTGAATCTAACTGCCTCTATATATTGTACATATACAGTTCTCAACTTGTATTTATGGACTGGAAAACTCCACTTATATTAAACCACCACCACCATCATCAACTTGTACTTTTTAGCACAACCTGATTTTGTGTTTATTAAATCAATTTATTTGATTCAAATGTGGGAAACAAATCATATTTAGTTGATGTTTTGTCTGATAAATTAGCCCATGAGGTTTGAATGCGTTGTTTTGACACACACCTTAGTCACCCCTCCCGGATGCGAAGTAAACCCGGTCAGCAGCATATCTGGCTGCACAGAGGTGAACCTTTGCGATTGAATGACCAGACTAATTAGACAATAGACACAGTTCCGAGATTCCCCTGTACAGCGATGGTAAGTATCCTGCTTGGTGTCAAGTCTGATAGTCTGATGGTCACCGGGCACAACAGCACATCGAGTCTAACCTTTCTCATTTCTATGCTGCTCTCAGCTATGTCAGAAATCTCAAGTAATTGACTCAAACAATACCACAGGTTTTCTACAGGCTTTGGTCTCAGTCTATGGACACAGCATGAAGCCAGCCGTTTGATACACAATTGGAGAGTATCGTGTGGCAGCACCCTGGCGATGTCCTTTACCCAAATGTTGCTTAAGCACACACTAGTCAAAGTTCAAGTGTAATTGCTACTTTTCATCTTGTTTATGCAGACAAAAGTGCCTTCTAGAATTTCTTCAATATTGTGTGGGATTAATTAGGACTTTTTCAAGTCAGCATCCGAATAGCGAGTTCAAACCAATTCGCAAGTTGTTACAAATCTCACGGAAATTAATTACATTTCTGCGCGACCGAGAATTTTTGAAGGTATTCGGAAGTTATATTTTATAATTATTGATCATGAGACACTATGCAGTGTTGGGCAAAAGTGAGATTATTCAATAGAACAGCAATTGTTAATATCCTATCGGGGACAAATTTGAATAATTATACGACGTCTTCCAACATTCTTTATTTGTTTTTAAATATTTTGGAGGACAAAAATAACCCAGATTACTCAAACATACACCCTAACAAAACATGACCTCTAAAAATGTATACAATAAATTTATATCTGTGATCCATAACCTTTTTGATATACATTTATTTCAGTGACATGGTCATTCCAACAACTGTACCACGAAAAGACCACAATAAATTTGACTTACAGTAGTTCAATTTATTTGGCATTCAGTGGAAATCGAGTTACCCTACCAAAATGCCCTAGCAGTTTTAGCAACAACTTGATATGCTTTATAATTTGGCAATGACTTTCTTTTTTCGTTTCCTTCGCCTTTAAAGGTCAATTCTCATGATGTCACATGAAGGTTTACAAATATACACGATTTAACCAAATATGTTAACGCAATTAAATGTTTGGAGCTGAAATAAGCTTTGCCGAACAGGTTTCGATAGTCCGACACCAGATGAATCAACTCTTATAGGCAAATTACCGTCTTAGACTATGCTGGGTTTGAAAACTGCATTTATAGCCCCTGGCCATGTTGGCAAATGTTTATACTCGAAGAAAACCAAATATATGTCGCAACTGATTCGAATCGATTTGCTTCCAAAAATAGAAACAGCTCTAACTGCAAGCGATTGTAGGACTACTTCGCGATGCTCTGTCCCCAGTGTGAACTGTAGGGCTATTACATAAGATGTAGTGTTCTATTTTTACGGAGTGGCGCGACAGTCGTGTCCCTGTGGAACTGGCCTTGGCACAACTTGCGCTACCCGTTTTAGATGGTATATTCTGTACTGTTGTTGTGTGATTTCTCTGATTTGTTGTGAAACCTGTAACAAGGTGAACCGATTACACGTCAGCCTTAACATTTGATAATAATTGACAATCGAGTTTGCGTAACGGTTTTCCTTGTTCCCCATAACAGACAAGCTGAAAATTTCAAACAAATGGTGTTTATGAAATTTTAGAACAATTGCCATCCTGGATAAATTTCGGGTGTGGGACAGAACATAACAGCCGGATATACAGACGATTTTCCTGTTGTTGTTTTTTCTGTATTGTTTTGTTCTTTTTTGTCAAAATCTATCTGTTAACTTCACAACTCATCAAACGTATGATGCTGCTTTCGTCCAATTGTTACCTGTTGAAGGCACTTCTCAATATAAATAATAGAAATAGTAACCGACAGGGGAATAACTAGCGAGAGCTAAGCTAAAGCGCTATGCGCACTAAATAAGTTTGCTAAAATTGAATACATTGTAAATATTTATTAACAGTTACCATTAGCACTACATAAACGCGTGTGTTGAATTAAAATACACATGTTTGTTGCTGGGATGACTTGGAAGAAGACTTTGTATAGATAACAACTTGCACTCGTAAACGATCTCTGGAATGAGATAAAAACGTTGTGCATAATAAATTAAGAAGTTGTTACCCTTACAAAGTCTCCTTTCATCAATGTTTATCCAACTTCTAAATGCCACTCCAAGAGTGATAGGTACATGTATGTCTATGCTACATTGCCTCAGTTGACAAGTTGCACTACAATACCCACAACACCTATCAAGTAATTTTTATGATCTTTACCTCTGGCGATAAGACAGATTTGCAGATCTTCAGTCCGGATCCAACACGGAACCACCCACACAATTCCGAAAACATAAGTGGTTTAGTTGGTCACTTTTTTAATACTGTGCATCGGAAGCCAGTTGGCTATTTGCAGTATACGCCTTTGAATCTTTAACGTTACTTCACGACATAGTATTTGTCAAATTAGATAAAGAGAAACACCTTCCCGTTATATTTAAACAAAAAATGGTTTCAAACATTTTTACCAGTTAAAATGCATTTTACATTAGACATTATCTTTGGCTGACTGCATGTCTAGTTTTGCGCTGATTTTTTAAAGTTTGGGAGTTATTTTTGTTACTGTACACCAGTAAGGTTAACTTTCTTCTTAATAATAAGCGTGTTTCGACTTCATGGTACAATTCTTTGAAGATGGACATATTCGTGACTCTACGGTATAGAATTGAAGAAAATGGTATTTCATTATTTTGGCCTTGTACGGATTTAGGCCTTTTGCTCTAGCAAACAAGTCTGTTGAAAAGCTTTTTGTTAATACGGTTTAAGAAACAAAATGCATGTAAACAGAGAACTTGACCTCGAGTTCAGTAGTTATAGCACCTAAAATCTATGGTATATCTATGTTTTCAAAAGATAAATATAAATATACCACAGCAGTATTTCTTCTGAATCTTATAAGTCAGAGGAGGAATAAGTCTGTTGTCCATGTTAGAAAATTATAACAATCCTGGGCGGTACACTATGAGTGGATAAGAGTAGGTGTTTCAAGAGTGGATGGGTGTGTGTGCGTGCGTGTGCGTGTGTAAGTGTGTAAGTGTGTGTGTAAGTGTGTGTGTAAGTGTGAGCGTGTGCATGCGTGTGTGCGCGCGCGCGTGTGTGGATGTGTGCGTGTGCGTGCGTATGTGTGTGTGTGTGTGTGTGTATGTGTGTGAGAGGGAGAGAGATTGACAGGGTTGACAGATGATGGCTTCTTTAAACCATAATTTTCCGATCGTTATTCGCTCTTTTTCCGTATTGTTTTGGATAAACTTCTTATGGGACAATCCTTCATGTTAAGGCTGGTATCCTTCCCTGTACTCTGTTTGTACTTTGCCAGAGACTTAGCAGAACTTGCAATGATTTTCCTCTATGAATTCATCCATTCTTTCTTATTTGTTAGATCGGAATGATGCCATTTTCTCTGTCTGCCTTCAGACATTTTGGTGACATGTCCTCGAATGAGTGAAATTCTATTAAGTAACCCGTAAAACCGTAATCAAACAAACAGGCAATCTACAGGTTGATTGTAATGAATTCGGACGAATCTCAATTAAAGCCCCGGACTTAGAGTTCAATTTCACTGAGAAATCCTACAAGGGACTCTGTGATCATGCTCGGCTTGACGACAAACTCTTTCGTCGTCTCTAAAGTCCTCAAAAGTTCAGATTAGCTGTGTTGAAACTATGAAGAACAACCACCCTTATAAAGTCTACTATACCCGTAGCAGCAATCTTCAAATATTTACTGTATTTACAGGTCGATGGGTTCAAATCGACATCAGAGCCTTAAAATTAATTGCACGTTCTTCTCAAAATCGTCAGTAATATTCTACAACTTTTAAATGTCTGCAGATGATTTTATTTCATTTAGTAAGTTATTGTATTGCCTATTTGATTTTTTTTATGAAATTATTATAAACATTATTTAAGAAATGTTATTTCAAACCATTGTGATCTATTTTATTTTGCAGCTTATGTTCACAAAGACAATTCAACCGACTTTTTCTGGTGAGTGGTTTTAACACAAGACATTATGAAATATTCCATACCTTTAATACAATGTGCCTCCACGACGACAGCAGAGAAACAATCACTTAAATATTGGATAAAGTATGTCCCAACAGTACATTTAATAACAATAATACATGGGGAAAGTGTCGCGTTA
>JAVFBZ010054762.1:0-10101 GCA_032466195.1 Katharina tunicata
ACTTATGTTAGATATACACCACTGATCCATCCACAAGCGGTGTAGATTTAATCTGCGTAGATTTTCCACACCGATAGGCGCCCTTTGTTTTATCATTTTATTCTACAGACAGAATTTCCATTGCATTATCTTTTAATTTGTGTTGTGTAAGAACGGGTGTTAGTTACTGCCAAGAGTGATATTTAAACTGGAACTGTGTCCGCAGGACATGGGTGGCCTCGCAGTGGTAACGATCACAATTGCGTTTCGTTGTCAAATGGTGAACACTTATCAAATGATTTCAAAATCATCATATGTACACCAAAGTTATGAGACTGACACAAAATCTAAGGTGCTAAGCTGTTGGCTTAAGCTCGACCTTGACATTCAGCCTGGCGACACATAAATAAAGGTGTTAACAATTTAAACTTTTTCGAGACCTTAGCCTTTTATCGAGCGACATATGATTTGCACGTGACAAATTGTCATCATATGGTGATCACTAAAATCCCACCATGCACAACAAAGCTATATGCAGGAATTGAAATCTAAGGGCCTACGTATATGACCACTGACCTTCAGTCTAGCGACAAGTCTTAGCGACACATCCTCGTCAAATGGTGATGAGCCGTTGAACCAAATTATTTGGAAATGTCACCGGATGCACCGGATACGAAATATCAGGAGACAAACATTTTACCTTTAATTGTGAACTTGACCTTCACCTTGGTGGTTCAAAACGCGACACATCACACCCACGTGGTGATCATTTGTACCAAGTTATTTCGAAATTCCATCATGTATAACTAATGATGAGACATACACAAACTATAGGGGGCTCTATTTGACCTTTTATTGTGACCTTGACCTTCGGCCTAAATCATTTCAAGGACACAAAAACGCACACTCGCACACACACACACACACCCAACGCACACACACAGCTGGAACTATGCCTTAAGTAATTTACTAATGGAATGGGCATGACAAATAAAACCGTTAAGGAACTAATACCTGTCAAGATCTGTATTTTTGCTATTGGCACTAAAAATTCAATCTAAACAGTTGGACAAAGGCTTCATAGCTGGGTTAAATTGACACTTTTAAATGTTCTAGCAACATTAATTGAGGCCCAATAGGCCGGATTGTCCCCGTACCAATTTGTCTCGTACTGCTTCACAGCTTCGGCTAATGACTAACTTTTGTACAGCTTTTTATCATATATTTTTTTTAAATAGTAATATGTTATTTAAATTGTCTATTCATTTATAAATTTATATATTATTAAAATATTTGTATTAACTTAAGCACAGGGATGTCGACTTATTAAAGCCGATAAATTATCTCATGTTCTAGATATATTTTCAGAGACAAGTTTCTAGATAGACCTGAATCTCGAGTTGTTCTGAATAACCTAAAGGCGATAGTTCTCTGTGATATAGGCTTGATCATTTTAGGTACAAGGTTATGATATTCCTGTATAAGGAGACTTGCAAACCTGGTGCTAGGCTGATCATATTGAAATACAAAAGGAATAATGTCTATCCTGGAGCCTTTACCGGGTTCAAGGTTGAAACCCAATGGATGCAAAGTTTGAAGTGTTTTAATCCAATGATCTTCTCTCTCCAATCGTTTCCGTTTGGTTTCCTCTTCAGAAGGAAAAATAGGAGTTTTTTTAATTGGCATGATTTTTTCGTCGGAGAATAATCTAAACAAGTCTATCATTTGGCAAATGTTTTAAACTGTGATTCTGAAAATGTTGTTTACCTTATCACTTGTAAAAAGTGTCTGAAACAGTATGTTGGCAAAACCAAAAATCCTCTTAGGCTTAGAGCCAGCATTCATTTGAGTTCAATCAGACTACAGGTGATTACCTCCCCAGTAGGAGAACATTTCTCTCTTCATGGCAATTGGGCCTTAGATCATTTTGAAATTATGCCGATTGAAAAAGTCCTGTTTTTCCTTCTGAAGAGGAAACCAAACGGAAACGCTTGGGTAGAAGCTCATTGAATTAAAACGCTTCAAACGTTGTATCCACTGGGTTTCAATCTTGGACCAGGTAAAGGCTCCAGGGTAGACATTATTCTTTTTGTACTGCAATATGTCCAGTCTAGCACTAGCAACAGATTAGAAACATTACTGTGTTATTTAATAACTTCTTATGTAGTATAATTCAAACGGATTGAAAAATAAAGATTTTGCTAAAACGTCAATGTTGTCTAGAAAATATTCGGTTCTCACAAAAATTGGGAAAACATTAAAATTACCTCATGGTTACACAAAATGACAACGTACATAAAATCGTCTGGACATAGATGGTGATTCACTGGAGGCGTAACACGCTAAACAGTGGAAACATAGTCAGATTCAGGAAAGTATAGAATTATACTAGGGTAGTTCTTTAAAAGTGCAGTTAAACATTGAAATTTGTCTTGAAATATACTTGAAGACGGGCATAAATATACGCTGCACGTTTGAGGCCAGTTAACACTGTAGTCGAACAGAGAATGTTGCGAAGTTGTCTGGGTTAAAAATTGTCCTATTCTCATTACGCCGATTTATAAATTTACGTTTTATTAAATGCATATGTTGTTATAATATCTTAACAACTTCTTCTGATTCTCGATACTAAAGAGTGTCAAGTTGACGAAAACGTTTGACGTTTACAGAACAAGTCCAGTAGGTTTCGACCAGAGGCTTGTTCAATAAAGTGAGCAGCTATGCAAGCGTTTCACGAGCGCATCTCAAGCAATAAATGACTCTATTGAACGAAAAGGAGTGGACGCCCATAGCTCGATAAATAATACAAAATAGCGACCCCTATTACAAAGGTAATTGGTGACGTCATATGTCTAAACGCATTTGCTACCTTGGCGAACCACCTCTGATAAGTGCTACAGGGCGCTCGCGGTTGCTCTGGCCAGCAGTGTCGTTCAATAGAGGTTGCTACCAAGCGAACGCGACCACCCGGCCTATTGAACAGGCCTCATATTTCGTTTTTTCCCATGCGTTATTTTAAAGAAATACGCCTGTAATTTATTGGACTCAAAGTCAGCATAACTGAGAACAAGGCAGTTTGAATATTGGTGGTGACGTCACGGTTTCTTATACACAACGACTTTAACATTATAGTAAATGGGAGCTTATACAAAAGTACATTTTTAGATTCTGATATTTAACATTTTTGAAACTTTTATCTCCCCGAATATAGTCTCTGTAGGCAAAGCAGCCTCTTTCAGTAATATGGTTTCCGATATATATTTTTGTAAAAATGTAGAGGACAAAAATATCACCAATATCTTTTATATATAGACGAGATTTAGGTCTATCTAGAGGCTTGTCTCTGAGAAATGATATAGAACATCAGTCAGGTAATGTATCGATTTTAATTAGTCGATATCTCTGTGCCAGTGTGATAACTCTTGACAAAATATATATATACGCCTAGTTCTGCCGTGAGCCTCTGTAGCTCAGTTGGTTAGAGCGTTGGCCCTGCTAGCCAAAGACCCGAGTTCGAATCCCGGTGGAGTCAAGCAAAATTTTCTTTCTCTACATTTATACAAAAATATATATATGTGTATGGTCCAGTGTGGAGCAACCCCTCTGAAACCCTGCCAGACATTTCCATAGTGAAGTATTACATTCCAATAATTCATTAATACGGTTATTTAGAACAGAAGTAAATAATTTTCCAAAACAATTGATGAGCGTTATAGGTTTGTAGTTTTCCGGGTAAAACGTATCGCCTTTATGTTTGAAGATTGGTTTTATTATGTTACACCACGATTAAGGTTGGCCATTGCCGTCATTACCAATATTCGAAATAGCTCGGTCTGACTTTGGCACCCATAAAATACGGGCATTTATTTTTAAAATAAACATGAAAAATAGTGCAATCTCGTAGAAAATCTCTAGACTTATCCTTTAACCTCATTATCGGCAAGTTCTGAGTGTGTGTTGAATCGTATTAGCGGTTAGTTTTATAAACAAACACTCTTTATTATCGCGCTCTGGCAATTTAGGCGTCACGTCCGTATTTATTTGTCTCAAGTGGTACTCCCAAACCATTAAGGCCCTTATGTAGCTCAGACATTTTTTTCTTACAACATACTTGAGAAAGTTTGTCGTTGAAAGAAGACTGCAGATATAGGACCTTTAGGCTACACTGCCTGTTTTGTTTTGTATAACTCAAGTTTAAGTCTGGCAGTCTATGTGGTATTTATGTTCGTCCATGCCAAGTCTGACCATTATTGGAACCACGGCCATTTTGCCCGCAGGATCCTAGATAAAATTAAAACACAAACTACATTCCTACGTAGAGTTTGCTACAGGGTCTACTTGGTTTGACCACGAGTCAGTTAAGTAGTATCTATGCGTTTTAAATACGCCTATTATCCTTGGCAGGATTTGCTATTACCACTTAGTTGTTTTTAGTTCATGCTAATTAATTGGCAGATAATTATGTCATGGAACAGAAAAAAATCCCTAACGATTAAAGTAAGACACAGAGGTCAAGCCGTACACAGATTGGTGGGATAGGTAGAGCTAGACGAGAACACTGAACCTGATAGATAGATTGTAAAAGGGACCACTGAATCGAATAGATAGGGCGTGAAGAGACCCCTGAACCTGATGGATACAGCGTGAAGAGACCACTGGACCTGATAGATAGAGCCTGAAGAGGCAACTGAACCTGATAGATAGAGCGTAAACAAACTACTGAACCTGATAGAGCGTGAAGAATCCAATGAACCTGATGGATAGAGCCTGAAGAGGCCACTGAACCTGATGGATAGGGCGTGAAGAGAACAATGAACCTGATGGATAGAGCCTGAAGAGACCATTGAACCTGATAGATAGAGCGTGAAGTGACCATTGGACCGAATAATTAGGGTGTGAAGAGACCACTGAACCTGATTGATAGAGCGTGAAGATACCACTGGACCTGATATATAGAGCCTGAAGAGACCACTGAAACGGACAGATAGTGCGTAAACAAATCAGTGAACCTGATAGAGCGTGAAGAGACCAATGAACCTGATGGATAGAGCGTGAAGAGACAACTGAATCCGATGGAGCGTGAAGTGACCACTGAACCTGATAGCTAGAGCGTGAAGAGACCACTGACCTGGTGGATAGAGCCTCAAAAGGCCACTGAACATGATGGATAGGACGTGAAGAGAACAATGAACCTGGTGGATAGAGCCTGAAGAGACCATTGAACCTGGTAGATAGAGCGTGAAGTGACCATTGGACCGAATAATTAGGGTGTGAAGAGATCACTGAACCTGATTGATAGAGCGTGAAGAGACCACTGGACCTGATATATAGAGCCTGAAGAGACCACTGAAACGGACAGATAGAGCGTAAACAAATCAGTGAACCTGATAGAGCGTGAAGAGACCAATGAACCTGGTGGATAGAGCGTGAAGAGACCACTGAATCTGATGGAGCGTGAAGTGACCACTGAACCTGATAGCTAGACCGTGAAGAGACCACTGACCTGATGGATAGAGCCTGGAGACCAATAAACCTGAGGGATAGAGCCTGAAGAGACCACGGGACCTGATAGATAAAGCCTGAAGAGACCACTGAACCGAATAGATGGGGAGTGCAGAGACCACTGAACCTGATGGATAGAGCGTAAAGAGACCATTGGACCTGATACCTGTAGCGTGGAGATACCACTAACCTGATGGATAGAGCTTGAAGAGACAACTGGACCTGATAGATAGGGCGTGGAGTGACCGCTGAATCTGATGGATTGGGCGTGAAGAAACCACTAATCTTGATAGATAGGGCGTAAAGAGACCACTAAACCTAATGGATAGGTCGTGAAGAGACCACTGAAGCTGATAGATAGAACGTGAAGATACCACTGAACCGGATATATAGGGTGTTTGGAGCAGTGAACTTGATAGATACGGTGTGAAGAGACCACTGGACCTGATTGGGCGTGAAGAGACCACTGAACCTGATAGGGCGTGAAGAGACCATTGAACCTGATAGAACGTGAAGAGACCACTGAACCGGATAGATAGGGCGTTACAAGCAGTGCACTTGATAGAGAGGGCGTGAAGAGACCACTGATCCTGATAGATAGAACATTAAGAGACCACTGAACCTGATAGATAGGATGTGAAGAAACCACCGAACCGGATGGATAGCGCGTGAAGAAAAGACTGAACTGGATAAATAGGGCGGGAAGAGGCCACTGAACCGGAAAGATAGGACGTGAAAAGACCACTGAACCTGATGGATAAGGCGTAAAGAGAACACTGACAGATATATAGGGCGTGAAGAGACCATTGAACCTGATAGATATGGCGTGGAGAGACTACTGCACCTGATGGATAGGGCGAGAAGAGACAACTGGCCCTGACAGATAGGGCGTGAAGAGACAACTTGCCCTGATAGATAGGGCGTGAAGAGGCCACTGAACTTGATGGATAGGGCGTGAAGAGACTACTGAACCTGATGGATAGGGCGTAAAGAGACAACTGGCCCTGATAGATAGGGTGTAAATAGACTACTGAATCTGATGGATAGGGCGTTAAGAGACAACTGGCCCTGATAGATAGGGCGTGAAAGGCCACCGAACCTGATGGATAGGGCGTGAAAAGACCAGTTAACCTTATGGATAGGGCGTGAATAGACCACTGAACCTGATACATAGAAGATGAAGAGATCACTGCACCTGATAAGTCGAGACAAAGACAAATACATATCATGAAGTCAATAATAAATAGTACATCGCATGACTGATTCTACACAATGCATATAGGAAATCCGATTCAGAAACTGTTGGACAATTCAGATCCGGATTCAATAAAATATTTCTTGCAAACAACACTACGTAATTGGTCACGTTTTCCTGCTACTAGGATCACGATAAGTGGTGTTAAAAAGACAGACCCATTGTCGAGCGGACTTCTCAGGGAGCGGACGAGCTGTCAGCGGTTAAGAAAGGCGATTCGCTTTTGGCAGAGCAATGAAGTTTTACGGCACTCAACGCTCACCAAATTTTGATTTTTTTCATTTACTCACATATCTGAGAATTCCTGACGGTCTCGACAAAGTACATATACTACATTCAACGGTATGCTTTGTCTATTGTCCACACAACTTGTTACATGTGTATGAAACGATGAAATAGAACAGAATAATTCTAAGAGATAAACATAGTACGCAGTTTTGTATCGAAATCGAAATATGAAATTAAGATGCACCAACTTAGAAAAAGTTGTTCTGAAAGAGATGCAGAGAGATTTGTTTTAGTGCCCTAGGCTAATTCAACAATGGAGGGGATAAATGGTGATTACAATTTATATAACTTTGAACATAATGCACTATACACTTATCAACATATGGTCTCACAAAAAATGTCCAAAATATATAATGGACATGGAAATCAACGCCAAGTAATTCTTTAAAATGCAATTAAGTAGGATTTTCACATTTTGAAGAACTTCCATATCCAAGATGTCAATATATGGTCTATATATATCTTATATATATAGATGTCCATATATCGCTTATTTTCATTATGGAAATCAATTTGCAATATCAAGGTGAGTCTGTACAATATAAGAAGATCGCTGCTGTGGTATGGGATGCTGTACCTATATTTCATCATTTCTGATAGATTTAAACAACATTATATTAGAAAAGCCCTTCGTGATATAAAAATTTATACAAATTTAGAATCTATAAATACTTCTGTTGATGATTTGACTAACATTCTCAGTTCAGGGGCAAAGCGATATTTTAAAATAAATTATAAAATAAAACAAGGTGAATACAAAATTTATAAATATAACAAATGGTTTGCTGAATGGTTTAATAGCGCATGTAAACCCGCGAAGCTTCATTATAGTAAATCTACCCCAAAATACTCAGTCTTTCTCTGGGTTGCGTATAATTCAAATGTTTCAGAATAAAACATTTCACAAAAGAATTCGTTAAAATAACGAAAAATATTTATCATACAAAACTCTAAAACGTTACATAACATGACTGGTACGTTTCTGGGCGAAAACCATGTAACATCGATTTATCTGAAGATTTATATTTAAAAGACTTTTCTACAAGCTGAACTACACGACAGTTCGGACACTTCTGACACCAGGATTCCCCAATATAATATGTGCGATTAAATATACGATCTTGACATAGCGGCTAAATAAATATATACTGTTTGTTATCAAACCAATTAAAACTAGGAAATGTCATGGTGAGGACATTTTATTAAACGAAGTCTTCAAGGTCGTGTGTTATTATTCTACCAACACTGATACAATTATTGAATGTAACCTTTTCCGTTGGGTATTTTACAAGAGCTTGAGCAAAGAAATTATAAGTTAAAAGCAAAGTCTATATGGATTGTGAAACATTTCGATGTCTATGCTAACATCGTTCTTAAGCAAGTGAAGAAGGGTCTATTAACTTAACTGTATATACAAATTTTACATGATAAGTATAAGGTTACAGGTAAAAGTTAATTTGGATTAGGGAAACAGCTCGGTACTCTGGACGCAATTTATGCACCATACCCTCCAATTTAAAAAAAAATCGTTCCGAACGTAAACGTCTTTTGCAAATTTTCAAAATGTGTTTTATAATGTTAATACTCTTTTATTGAATAAATTAATAAACAATACATGAAGCGGTAAGCTAGAATTTGTACTTAAATCTGTGTATACCTCGATTCGTTCTTGTATTCTATATTGTGGGGATGAAACCTGATATTTCAAGATAGCGTGTGGTTTAATGCAAGAGGAGATAGCCTTAGCCATATCATTCTTTATATTTATAAGTGAACAAGAACAAAATTACCCGCTTTATTAACCGGTGCAGCCTATGGCGAAATCGGGAGATATCCCTATATAGTTGTCATTTGATTCAAACAGTTCAATACTGGTTTAAAATCTTATCAACGAACAACCCAATCCGTCACACTAGCTATCGGACATTTAAAGAAAGTTAGAAGCTGCTGCGTTTTATTTGGTCGCTCAATTTCGTGATCTATTGTGTCCTACAGGTTTTGCAGAAGTATGGCTGCATCCAGAACCAGGCAAAAACTCATCTGACTTTAAAGATCAACTTGTACAAAGTCATTCACCGCATTTCTGATTTTTTTTGTGAACAGTGTTACTTAATTCAACACAACAAGTTACACTACGATAACTGGGGGAATTTATTTACCATGCTTTTCCAAACAGAGATAAATATACTTTTCATTTCTGTCACAGTTAAATGTATTTCATATTAGTATCTAATATTATTTTAAACTGCAATTGTTACCTATACAAGTTCCACAGATTTCACAATGTATAACTATGTTATGACATCATTATTATGTGTGCACCAACACCACAGTTAATAAAGAATGGAATTGAATTAAATGTATTTGATAATTAAAATGTATTTGATTCTTTAAGATGCAGTCAATATTAGTTATTTCTTTAAAATGTACTTTAATGTATTTGACTTTTGTAAATGAAATTAAATGTCGAATCGCTGATTTGCTTAATTGACATTCCGTTTAGATACTAATAAATACAAAACTGTGCGGGTTACAAATTCGCCATTAATGTCTGCACACAGTTTCTACAGTTATCTTATTTTCTGTAAAAATCCTGAAGCAAATTGTTTCGCAGGATTCACAAATGATGTACAATATTGAAGTAAAAACTTTTATAATAAATATGTCTTTTGACGAAACTATATGTAGGCCTAAACATGTGCTTTTAGCCAGTCCAATGTATCTTTATTCCTGCCATTTGTAAAATATTTATTTGGAAATAGACATTGTAAAAAAGGGAAATTGTCATATCTAAAATCTAAATTAGGGCCAAAAGCTGTTTTATTCGATAAACAAATTTACGATATACGTCCAAAACTAGTCCAATATACTTCTACGCCAATATGCTGAAATAATCTCTGCATTATAAACAATGCCGTAAAAACGATAAGTAATCCCAACTGAGGCCACATGTCATCCGACCTCAATCAGCTAAGTTAATAGAAAATCCATTTCGCCGAATAAAGGCTTCCTTAGGTAATTTGTCAAAGGCGACAATATCTCGGACATAAAATCTATTTTTTGTTCGGGCCAATTTA
>JAVFBZ010054771.1:0-10101 GCA_032466195.1 Katharina tunicata
TTATACATACAGTAGAGGGCTAGTGTAATGAGTTTTCGGCGATTATTCTCTTTCGGCGATTATTCTCTAGATACAAATACAAGCGTGTGTGGTTTATCGTGAATAAATCAACTGTAAATTAAATGAAATGAAAAGTTAAGTATCTCTCCTATTTATATTGAAAAGACAAGGTCTGTGATTTTCTGCCTGAGCTTGTTATTCTCATATCATTCCAAATATATAATTTGGGTCACATTTGGAAGTGATGTAACATGTTACTGTTCACAGCTAAAGTAATTCTCAGCTAATTCTGTGTCCTCCAGGAGCCTGTCTTGCGGGTGTCTGGTGGTAGCTTCTGTGGTGCCTTGCGTGTTGCCACTTGCCAGAGTCGTTTAGGGTGGTTTTATTCGCGTATGGCTTTAAATTAAATCAAACAACAAACAATCATGTCTGTCCTTTTGTGGACAATGTGTATCATGTAGATCAGCTGTTAATGTTGTTACTTACAAGTGAAAGTGATCTACTGTTCCTTGAGACTACAGTGAAACATCAATAAACAACACAACCTTGGGAAAACAAACATCAATAAACAACACAACCCTGATATCCAAAAGATGACTACTCATAATGATATGTCCAACTATTTTCAATAAGTTCTATTGAGTCCTTGCTTACACGGATGTACTTGCCAGCCGTGGCTTCTCTCTCTCTGATGACCTAACTTGATAAAGCATCTTTTCAAAGAAATATTTCTTCTTTTGGATCCAGTAAATTTATTCTTCAGAACTAGTAAATATTATGATAGGAGAAAGTGTTGCCATTTCAGACACCCTAATTCAGTCAAAATTAACATGGGAAAGATAGGAAAATTGTCAAATGAGACACTCTGTTTCTCTGAAAATAGTGATTTGAGACACCCTGTTTTTATTTCTGGCTAACACTATGCTGATAACCATTCAGATTTCTATATGGTTTGGTGGGAGCCTGAGCCCTGGTCCTCTCTCAGCTAAGGGTCATCAAGAAGCCGATTTGTTGTGGAGCCCTGTTTTAGCCCTGTAAATGTATCGTGGCATCTTCTATGCTAAATACTTATATGAAGTGGCTTAGCCCCCCCCACAAAAAAAAAAATCAAATAAAAGCAGAACAATAGGGATCTATTGTGCTAAAATTATGAAAGAAAGAAACTTTTATAGCCTTGTTCAAAACTGAATATCCAAATCCAGCTACATGTACATGTAGCGGGTGGGTGGACCGGGGTGGTTAAACAATGAAGATAGCTTTCTGTGGACTGTGCCCTCTGAGGTTAGGGGCTTAGTTAGGGGCATGAGTAACCTGATTTGTTGTAGTGTCCTGTTTTCTGTATTTGGCCTGTTTTTCAGTCATATGATGAAAGAAATTAAAGGAATTTTATTCCACTTTAGGGTTCAAGCTACTGTGTTTTTTTTATTTTTATAAATATCATGAGAAGAGATGACAACTAAGACTTCATTATAATACATGGCCTATTTATTGACTGTTTGTTGCCAGTCAGTTTCCTTCACCCTATTCGACTCTCACAGGCTCACTGGCCATTTGACAGACGGATTGAAAGACATAAAGTACAGCATAGCACCCCATTCTAAAATAGAGAATCAAATCATTCTCCCGAACGACCGTCAAGTCTTTGACTCTAATGGATTGACTGGCCATCTTGTTGTTCACCTAAAAAGAGTTGTCCCTCTTTGCTGTTTGTAGCGAGTAAGTTTATAATTATATGGTACTGCTTCACGATTTTATCTATTTTTTTTTTCTGCCTTTTCCAGACTTCAAATTGAATCGGCCCCGTAACATCTTTTTTAGTCTATTTAATTTTAATTAATTTGGTAGTAAAATTAAGACAATTTATTAACCAGCACACTTTTGTGGGGAAAGATTACTACAACAACACCAAGGATGGCTTGTCATTACATTAGTGCTGGTATTCTTCTCAATCTGGAGAAAGGTACGAGTCTATCTTAGTATGCATAGCATCCAAATCAAATTAATAAATAAGAACAATTTTATATTGAAACCCTTTTTCAATACATGTACTATAAAGAGTCCGAGTAAGAAAACATGTGCATTGTAAAGAAAATACCCATGCATTACTGGACTGGATATGAGGAAAGCAATGCTGTTCAGACACAAGACGGGTTTAGCAACCGCTGTCTGAATTTAGAGATGAACTCAGGATATATAGACAAACAGCAGACACGAGTGTGGTAATTAGCGGCTTGTCAAACTGGTTTATTAAGATAGTCTGCTTCCACGTGGCACACCTATTAATTTATCTCTTAAGACTTACATATAACATTTGTCATATTTAAAGAATCTTCCAATGTTAAGGTAAAGTCATATTTGAGAAGTTAGTGTAGCATATCCATTCTCCAGGTTTTGTACAGTCAGTAGTACAGGTTTGCCTTCTATAACCAACAGCTATTTCTCTGTCTTCTCAACAAGCTTTTCCAAGCTGCTAAACAACTTGATTATCCACAAAAAGCTGATGTGTTTCCATGTGGCTGTGAATTTGAAAGATCATTGTTGAATGCATAGTTATTTGTACAGTGTTTTACTTCAGTTTCCTGATCTGTCGTGTTTTTCTGCTCACTGCTAGTTAAAGATCAAGCTCTGAATAACTAGATACTTTATCAGTTTTATATCCATGCCGACGTGGGATATTATGGTCCCAAAGGACAATATTCTCTGATGGATATTATATACAGCTCAAAGCTTCCATGCATGGTCCTATACGTACATGTATATGGTATGGTCACGCAATGTCAATCTGTTGGAATTAAGACTGCCCTAGCAACGGTATCACCTAGCAACTAGTTTATTTTATTTTCGTCTGACTACTTGAGTCATCTATTAGATGATCAAAAGTAGAAATGTCTGCATCTACTGTGAAGACTCAGAACACAGAAAGTTTACAGGTATGGTAATATATCAATCATATAACTCCTTAATACTACTATACCTGTCTTAGAACACAGGAAGTTAACAGGTATGGGCCATATGGTAATATATCAATCACATAACTACTTACTACTATACCTACCTTAGAACACTGAAAGTTTACAGGTATGGATCATATGGTAATATATCAATCATATAACTACTTACTACTATACCTATCTTCTGGCCCTCTGGCTAAGGGCAGTGTGTTTCCAGATTATTTTCCTGCTCTCATACTTGAGCACTGGAGGAATATTATCTTTCCAACAGCAAAAACACTGAAGTGACTACACATTAAATGATTGTGTTGAGAGTCACTGTCTACTGTTGGAATACAGAGCCGTCATATATAAGTGAAATACCCTTGAGCACAGCGCTAAACACCAATCAATCAATCAAATCATCTGAAAGTGGATTTCAAATTCTTGTTGTTTTCTTATATTGTATTGCCGTGCTATCTTATAGTGCCTTTGTATTTTGTCTGTGGTGGAATGGGTGGTTTTCTGCATCCATTCAACTGACACTTTGTCATATGAGTGAATTAACCTAAAGTTGGTATGTGACTGTGATAAAACCCTTATAGCACACACTAACCAACTTTGCTAAAGTAGGACTAAAATTAACGAGATAAATTTTCACTAATATTGAAAAAAGCGAACAAAACCCAAGAGCAGAATAAAAATGGAACTCCTCCTTTTATAATGTTATAATGTTTTTTTAACCGATTTATCATAAAACTTAAAAAATGTACATGGGACAGGACAAAAAGTCATATGGAGTTGGTGCTTTGAATGATCATTATGTGAAAAATATACTATTCAGTATTGTTTGCAGCTAAACCTTTAACCTGTTTCAAACATGTTTTAATGCTAGGCACTGTAATCTGTGTAAATATAAGACAAAACTGTTGATGTTGTGAAACTGTTTTTATTGGTTTCAATGAAGTGCTGTTAACTTATAGACATTTCAGATACAGTATATGTTAATCAGTTAATCTATGATATATGTTTTTTCATACGGTCAACCTAATTAAATGCTGATACCCTGATTAAATGTACACGACTGTGAGATATCAAAAATGCTAATTAGTTCATGTCACAAGTTGATGTGTTCGGCAGTATTTAGAATTGTAATTTTCTTATAAGCTACAGTACTATAAGTTCATCTTTATTAGATTTTATCAGCTCAAGGTTCAGCAATTAAAGAATATCTTTTTAAAAAAGGGGGTTGGTGGTGATGGGGGGGAAGGGGGTGGTAATTGGCGAGAGATTCCTTTCTGAACTAGGAAACTAGCCCCAGGAAGTCAATTTGGTCTGGTATCGTGTACCCTAGTGATATCCATCAAATAAACTTCGGTTTAACAAAATATCACAGATCATTCAATAAGTGAAAGATCTTCATGGTTAAAAGTGTAGTAAGAGCACACGTAGTTTGTTAGCTCAGGTGGCATCGCATACTGTTAGCCAGAGGGGTGTCTCAGTGTCTTTGAGACATAGTGTTAGCCAGAGGGGTGTCTCAGTGTCTTTGAGACATAGTGTTAGCCAGAGGGGTGTCTCAGTGTCTTTGAGGCATAGTGTTAGCCAGAGGGGTGTCTCACTATCTTTGAGACATAGTGTTAGCTAGAGGGGTGTCTCAGTGTCTTTGAGACATACTGTTAGCCAGAGGGGTGTCTCAGTCTCTTTGAGACACCCAAAAGCCATTTGAGACACCCTATTTTAGTCAAATGTAACATGGGAAAGATAGGTAAAATGTCAAATGAGACACCCTGTTTCTATGAAAATAGTAATTGAGACACCCTGTTTTTGATTTCTGGCTAATACTATGGGTGGCAGTGTTGGCCCTGTCTTTTGATTATTTGGGGTTACAAACAGGAAGTCTCAAATCACTATTTAAAAAAAAACAGGGTGTCTCATTTGACTATCTTTCCCATGTTAAATTTGACTGAATTAGGGTGTCTTAAATGGATTCCAGGGTTTCTCAAAGACACCAAGACACCCCTCTGGCTAACACTATGTTAACACATGTACATTGTATAGGTTGTTTATCAATCATGTGAAGGTGAGCTTGGATAATGGCTGAAGGAAAACACCCCAAACTACACTGTTAACAAACAATAAAATTACATGTAGGACAAGAATTACATGTATGGCTGAACACCCCAAAAAAATAGGATTCCTTAAGTCCCACAAGGCAAATATCTGAGAGCACTACTGAGCATAATTATACATGTACTAAGGTTACCCTGGCCTATACCCTCAACAAATTCGACCGTAAGGGCATAAGTTTTAAGTAACTTGAATTGAATTTATCCTTATGAATTTGAAACTAAAATTTGTATTTTCCGGTAACTTCAAGTCTGAACTTCATGAAAACATCTCGATGTTTTTTTCTCCGCTTCTTATCCTTTACATAACATGAAGTTTGTTAAGTGGTAAAGGGATCGCATTCATTAAGCATTTAGGGTAGGTACAAATGCTCAGTCAATGTGGTTTCTGGTTACGTATAGAATGTTGCAAGCCTTGTCATACTTTGCTTAGAGCTGGAGGTGCAATGTTTTGTCCAACACTGCACAACAATTCACATTTTATGGTTGTGTAAATGTGGCTATTGCCAGTTTGAGTACATATCTGTCATACCCTACCTAAATGCTCGACAAATTCGACCCCTTTTACAAGTTATAAAACTACATTTTATGCAAAGGCTAATAAGTATAGGAAATTTTAAGTTTTATTTCTAAACTCGCATTTATGAATGTAGTAAATTACTTTAAACTTGTGCCCTTAAAGGTCGAATTTATTGAGGATTTAGGGTATAAGTAAAGTACCTTTAAGTATGGTGTCAAAAATCAGTCAGTCAACCCAATCATGGTGGTTTATTGGCAGTGAAGTAGTTGTATTCCTATTAACTTCAAGGCTTTCAAGTTGGCTATGAATTCAATTGTTAAGTAGAAGTGAAATTCAAGGTAGAGTTAAACATGCGGGAACTGTAAAAATAATAAGTCCGACTGACTATAAATGTAGATGTGGATAATCCTGTACATGCAGTAGTATACAGGTGCTGTCGGAGGAGCTTTCTGGAATCACCTGAGGCATTTATTCACCCTGCATGTTTGAACTTGCTGATTTCTACCTGCACCTTTAATTAAGGAGTATAACTAGTCTACATCAGGTGACTGATTCTCAACAGTACGCTGTTAGTTTTATATGTCTACTCAAACTGAGTTCATATATTTTTGTCAAGAGTAATCACACTGACACAGAGATATCGACTAATTAAAGTCGATAAATTATCTCATGCTCTAGATCAATTCTCGGAGACAAGTGAATTCATATATATTTTTTTTTTAATAAATGTAGAGAAAGAAAATATTGTGTATTCTTGTTTTTCTTATTTTGCCAATTTCTCTCCTATATTTATTTATGTATTTTCTTTAAAAAGCAGTTAAACTTAAAGCCCTGGTTATGTAGCCTAACTTGAAGCATACTTTTATGTTTTTTTAGTTATACATCAAAGAAAAGGACCAAACTTTTGTTGCAGAAAATAATCAGCAAGTTGCAGTTCATGCAACCTTAAAGCATGACATTTGGACCAAAGTGCTTTACTGCTTAAATAAGGGAAAGTGGTACTCAACCAAATTGTTGAAACATGAATTCTTTTATTATACGCCCATGTACATGTAGTATGGACTGTGTCTCTCCGTTTTGTTTTCTTGCCATAATTTTTGCTCACGGTCCAGGTCATATATCTAAAAAAATACCCTGTTGTTTGTCTGTATCTATTCTGGGCCATATCATCTTAACATCTTTATGGATTTTGGTAATATTTTACATGATTATTTATGTTACACATGCCATAATAATAATAAGCAGCCATATTGCTGGGTAGCCACCATCACTCAAGTTTGTTATTTTAAGGTCAAGGTCATATATCTCTGATTAAAATTGTTCATGGTTGCTACACATGACATTCACGGATGACATTCACTGTGAGTTCCTGTCCCAAACTCTAAAGACAAGGTCTCTGGGATGCAAAATTATTTTAAGGTTTATGGGCACAATGTGAATTCATTCCCTACTCACTTTTAAACATTCTGCTTGTGTTTAGGTATTTAACATTGATGGATATTGTTGACTCGATCACAGGTCTTTAGTTACTGCTTCATCATGTTTCACAAGGTTTTCCCACAGTTATTACTGTATTTAAGAATTGACTACCTCTTTGAGGGTCAACATTTTTTTTTTTTTTTTTATTTGTTTATAAGAACATTCTCATCTTTGTCCTTCATTTTGTGAACAAATTATATAGAAATTCCAGTTAGAAGTCATTTAATTTTAAGTTTGAAAATTGTGATTTGCAAGTGTACAGCTGGATGGGTTTTGCACCATTTCTAGCACTTTTATTTGTCGAAATTTAATTTTTCAACTCTGTTTTCTCAAAAACCCTTTCAGCTACACCCGTGAAATTCTGCATGCTTATTAGTGACATAATAATCTAGTAAACGGAAGAGTTGAAAAATTAAATTGCGACAATAAGTGAAGTGCTAGAAATGGGGCAAAACTCATCCAACTGTACACTTGCAAAGAACTGAATCAACATTTTCAAACATAAATTTAAATGACTTATAACTGGAATTTTTATACAGCTTTTTAAAAAAAATGCAGGACAAAAAAGACAATGTTCTTATAAACAAATAAAAAAAAAAAGAACAATTTTGACCCTCGAAGGAGTAGTCCATCCTTAATGTTGACATACAGAAATCCAATAATTCCACTAAACAAGTTCTAAAGCTAACAGCGAGTGGTTGGGTGGGAGCGTCCTGTGGCCTGATGCTCTCTGAGCTAAGCGGCATCAGAAGTCGATTTGTTGTGGTGTCCTGTAAATGTATTGTATAGTCTTCTATGTTTCCAGTGTCGCTTTGGGTGATTTCCTTCACCCATTGGGCTGGCACACGGTCATGTATTAAAGTACATGTAAGACCCAAATTAACCAATCAACAGCCAGCCCAGGAATAATAAGTCCTCGACTCCTCATATATCTGAAATAATCATGAGTGTTATCTTATAAGCCAAATATATGAATAAATTACAAAGTACTTCTGTTTCTGATTTCAGCCTGTCGACATGGCCTCCGCTAAGGACATAGATAAGATAGAGCGTCTACGAGAGAGATTACTGTTATGTACCATTTGTATGGATGAGTATAAAGACCCTCGAATATTGCCCTGTCATCATTCAGTGTGTCTGGAATGTCTGGTACAGTACGTGAGACTCTCAACAGCTTCTGGCTACTTCTTCAGGTGTCCACAATGTCGATTGGACATTCAGGTGCCGTCTGGAGGGCTGAAAGAATTCCCGGCTAATTTCTTTGTCTCGAGTTTAATGGATGAAATCGGAACGAAGCCGTACAGCAGTAGTTGTGAGCTGTGCGACAGGACCTGGTTGTCGGCTCAGTTCCGCTGCATTGATTGTGACAAGGACATTTGTCGGTTTTGTATCCCAGAACATAAGCTATTCATACACGGTGCTTCCAGAACGTCTGGGATCATCCGAATTGAAACAGCACCGCCATCCGAGACCTTCACAGCTAACAGGGCTTGTCTGAAGCACGGGGAGCCTCCCAATGTCTATTGTGAACAGTGCAAAGAAATATTGTGTTTATCTTGTGTATGTGAGTTTCACAAATCCCACAAAACAACTTCATTGGCACAGAAAATGCAATTCATAGAGAAGGAGCTTAGAGAGGAGCGACTTAGTTTACTTGAAGAGTTGATTAACATTGAACAAGATCTAGAGAATTTGGACGAGTTTGCTGAAAAAATTTGTCGTCGATACGGAGCAGTTCGAAAACAAGTAGAATCCCAAGCAGAAGATCTCCATCGGATCATTGGAGAGAGAGCCGCCACGCAGACAAAGAAAGTTGACGTTGTTGAGCGGGACTTCTTGAGCCAAGTTGAGATGTATCGAGATCACTATGGGAAGTATCACAAACAGGTCACTAATGTCTGTGACTTTTTGTCAGATATACAGCCTGAAGATATATGCTTGGAACTGATGACACAATTTACAAAGTACAAATCCACCATGACTTCTACAAAGAAGACTATCAGCAAGAAAATAAAATTTTCTGAGCTCTCTTTCATGAAAGGTACATGGACTTTATTTTTGGGATTTTTCGTAATTGTGTTTGGCTATACGCGTCGACAATTTCTGCAAACGTCTTACAAATTTTTACCAAGTTCTTCAAATCCAAATGGACGTAGATCTTTCTTTTGTGTCATAGGTAGGTTTCTGGGTGTGATTTTCAGCATTAGAAAGTTAATCCCCAGAATTCCATTTCCCAAATGGATGTCCTCAATACTGGCTTTACTGTATGTTGCCATGGTGACTGTTCTCATGATAATTTCGTTGTTTTACTTGGCATATCAATACTTTACTTTAGAAGCTGATGAGGACTGCTTTGCTGCAGATATTTTGACGGCTTTTACGTTGTGTGCTTTCCTCTTTTCTGTTTTTGGTGCTACTGTTTATCAGACTTACTGGCCTAGTCTTAAGGAAACCTTTTCCAAACCAAAGTCAACTGGTAAAACTTTTGCTGCTGAAAACTGACCAGAAATGTTATCATTAAAGAAAATATAAGTATTGGAAGAATTCTTTGAGGGGCATGCTCAATAAGAAGACTACAGATAATCATGGATTACAACTTCTGTTTTATTATTGTAAAACACATCTATGTTAAAACAAACATCGTTCTCAAGCTCTTGCTGGCTTGACGTCGACATGGAAACGTTGCACAATACTTAAGCAGACGTTGTAATCCATAAAGACTTGTCTTCTTACTATGTATTGGAAGGTTCATGACAGTCTGGGACCACTGATATCAAATGTTGGGAGCCTTTGCAGTTTGCCTTCATAATGAGGTAATTGGTATATGGTACACAAGTCTTCATTAAGAGCCTAAAAGGTTACTAGTGACTTGCATGAGTAACTAATAGTGGTATGATCGTAGTGGACATTGTTTTATAAAGGATACTCTAACCCCCCAAATGTGCCTTTTTATATTTATATTTATACAAAAAAATATATATATGCCAGTACCAGATCATCAGAATAACTCAAAAACAACAAAACAAATTTATGGGTAATTTCTAGA
>JAVFBZ010054792.1:0-10100 GCA_032466195.1 Katharina tunicata
GAACTGACTAAGAAAAGCAACAATGATAGGGTGTGTAATTTGCTTGGCCCATATGTTGTCAAATCTAGGCCATGTTGTAATTTTCGTGCTTTTGATATTGCAGACACGACGCATGGAGCCGCCATTTTTTCATCAGCCGATCATACGGGGGTTGTGGAAATGATCAGGCCTTCTTCTGCGTGGTAGATGATGGAAATACGGCCTGTGATTGGATGAACAAGGAGGCAAAGCCTTATTTCCTGTACTGTGAAAATGGCGGACCATGCAATATGGCCACTGAAGGTAATTATATGGCACATTAGATACACGTTCGAATAAATGTTAGTAACTTTTATAAATTATTTATAGTTCTCAACTTTCGATCGCCCGTATTATTTCCCGCATACAGCAAACATAGCCTTACAAAGCACTCATATTGTCTTCACGGGGCTTGCGAGAGATTCTCTGGTACTTTGTTATAGTCGATGGGATGTCAGGAAGCCGATTTTCTGTAGTGTCACTGTTTGTGTCCGATGCTTGCCTAGTGTCTAGGTTTGTTGTTGCCAGACACGTCAAGTGTATTGTTTAAACTTATTTTTACTGATATCAAATGATCAATAGGGATTAGGGACAAGTTATAGCAACTTACAAGCCCTTCTGTCTGTATACAGTACAAGATAATAATACAATTTTTAACAGCAAAATAAATTTACATAAATGAATGTAAAACTAGATTTATATAATTGTACATGTCATTATAGTACGGAGAACTACAGTGAAGTGTGTGGTCATGATAAAAGAATTACAAAAAACAACATCATTGTAAAGTTCTTGCCCTCAAACCATTGGATTAGCACACCATCTTATGAAAAGGATTACATTATGTATGGCCTTAAAGCCCAGTCATGAACAAACAGTATATCAACAGAGTAGACACGAGTGAGTTAGTAATAGCGGCGGTTTCACAGACCAAAATTGTACATGGACCAAAAATTATGAAATACACCTATCCGGATCACAATAGTCTGCCTTTTTTGACACACCACAGTTGATGGGTACAAATAATCCGCACTAGTTTAGTTCGCCTATTTTTTCTCTTTAGCCTGCTGGCAAGGTACTAACCTCGAAATATCGACCCTTGTTGGCAGGGCTGTCAAAATTACCCTATAACCGCAATTCACTCGAGGTCCGCTTAATTCACTGATAATACCTTGTTTCTTAATTTATTAGGGAGCTTGACAAACACTGCAATAACCATTAAAACTTCATTTAAATGTTTTCATTGTTTCCTTTGTTGTAGCTTCCATTGCTGACACCTTTGCCATTTTCATAAAAATGAAGTTGTAAGAAAACAGGCATGCCTTCCCATCCGACACTGTTTTTATCCCTTCCCACGCATTTAGCTGTTCTACTGTACCGATATGATGCCTGGGCGATGATCAATAAATCTGTGCACTTATTTAAGTTATAAAATTATAAGCCTTGTTAAACTTTTCCTTGGCGACAAATAAAAATGCTACTATGTAAAACAAAAAAAAACCCCGTCTTCTGGTCAATTTGTAATCCCCATATGACATTTGATCACAGACCCTCGTGGCCTGTGCATGTGGGTCAAGGTTTACATTTACATCAATTGTCTTCTTTTAGGTTTCATTAAAACTTTATATCTATATATATGGAACATGAGATAATTTATCGACTTTAATTAGTCGATATCCCTGTGCCAGTGTGATTGCTCTTGACAAAATATATTTATGGTCACTTCTTTGTGTTTGATTTGTTGGGGTTTCACACCGTAGAGTTAAGTCTATCTCAATCACTAAAGAGCGTGGCAACCCATTGGGTGAAGGAATCCACCCTTAACGACGACGGCAATACACAGGACATCGATTTAAAAAAAACCAAAAAAACAGGACACCACAATGAATTGGCTTCTTGGTACGCCTTAGCTCGTAGAGCACCAGGGCATAGTCTTGAAGCTTTTCACAACCAGCTGCTGATCACTTATATGAAAGATAAGTATGTAGATTAACTTTCTCCCAATTGTGTAAAACTGTTTAACAACGACTGGACAAGAGATCTCCGGAGAAAGGAGATGTACATAAAGGATATATATATGTTGGCCTGCATATTAAACGCATAGAGAATCACAGAACTAACTCGGTGCAAAGTGAAAGTTAATTCTTAAATCGTTTTCAAACTTTTCGCAGTTGTTTAACATCGATTACGGTTTAGTTATGGGAAGAAACCGTTTACAAAGGCGATGCTGTCAACATATTTGAACCCGTTTTAAAATCAGATGATTGGTTATAACGATTTTGAAGAGTTGAATGAATTGAAGATATTCCACTGGTTAACCGGCTTCGAATCGGAGAACTAATCATATATACTAGCCAAGTAAACAGGACCTTGTAATGCTATGCCACAAGGTCCTGCTCCGAAAAAATGCGAATAGCTCTGGTAGAAGCATACTAAGGTTAAAATTAAGATTAAAACGATGATACTATACCATGCACGCCCGAGTTTTTTACTAGAGGCTTTCTTTGCCATTCAAACGAGATGTACGTCTCTTTTTATCCTCACAAGTCGACAGTTCAATTTTAACTTCGCTATGTTTGCCTTGATTCAAACGTCGCAGATGCATTGTGGGGGAGTGGATTTGAGTCGAGGCAAACATGGCGGAGTTAAAATTGAACTGTCGGCTTACGAGGATAAAAAACGACGTACATCTCGTTGAAATATACTCTACGCCTTCAGACATTCACCTGCATGGGTTCAAACCATGGAATATACGCAACCGATTGCTTAACCAAAATGGCACAGCACAAGCGGTCTTAATCGCCCGAATACACAGCCGGGTTGTTTGGCAAATCAAACTAACCATCTGTTTCCACTCCATATAAGTCCAATTAAACATCTTAAGATACTAAAACACGTACGGTGTTTTAGTCTCTATTAGAATAACAAACTGAAATAACATTTGCTCAAAAAGATTGGCCGTGTTAAGCTTGTTTAAAACGAAGTGTTCCGTTTGAAGAATTGTTTCGCTATGTGCCAAAAAGTTATATACAAGATTTAATGTTGTGGTGGAATATTTCATACATTTTGCTGGGCACCAATTATAAGACATGAAGACAGACCTTACAAATGCATATGTCTTGTGCTATTATGGAAAAAAAGTTATTTCTTATAAAAACGTTATAATACATATGCGAAGCAAAGGCGGAACAGCTGTACTTCTAAGACATTCTCAGAGGTATAATGCAATACCACCCATCGTATTACCAGGAAAGCCAGAGTCCAAGTTTGAAGATATTCAGTGAATTTGTTTTTTAAGTGATATTAAAAACTAGCCCAAAAATCTGGACCTTGCTACGAATGCAATTACCAGGCCCAGTTTACTGGGATAGTTCAAAACACAAGCAAAACACATAATCAACTAGTCCGTATGTCCCAGACCTTTAGTTTTTCGGAAATTTTGATAATGCCTGACGGCGAATACAGAAAATAACTAACAAAATATCGTCTGAGCTCTTCGGGCTAATAATCAACAGGCACATCACCTAAACAGATATGAAATGAAGTCTGATTAAAACAGGGGGTGTTTGATGTGTTTTAATCTCGTACAGCTCCCACAAAATAATGTGCTCTTGTATCAAGAGTTAACGCAAAAAAAGATACTAAATGTCTAGCACATAATCCTGATAAATCCGATCTTGTCTTACTAACAAGTCAGCACAGGGAGGTTAACCCAGTTGTCTAACACATTGACCAATCACACATGCAGTCTTTAATTCCTTGAGATGACACATGCTTTGCCGGAGTGCCTCATCCTTCCCTCTCAATAAGTAAAGTAGTTCCATATTTTGTTTATACCTTAGAGGTTTTCTAAATGTACAAGCTTTCGCGAACCTATCGACCAGAAGTTCAGAACAAGGGCAGCAGTCGAATTTTGATAACTTTAGGCATTCACAAGTTGCAATGGTCATAACGTAACTGTCTGAAAGTCACATACGCACCAAAAATTTGGATTTTTCAACTAATTTTTACAAGATTTGATGTTTGTTCAAAAATTAAAAGAGTCACGTTAAAATAAAAAATTATTCATTGGGTAAAAAGCTTGTACGGACCAGAAGAAATATAGCAGTTATTTGAATTTAACGTAAGGAGGGCTGGCCATATTTGCTTAGAATGACTTTGATCCAGCCGCGATGAATGACCTTGTTTGTAACGGGCCAACATTTTGAACCTTGTAAAGGGAGACTAACACGGTTGACTAGGAGTGACGTCGGTACATCAAAGTGTGTCTGAGCTGTGACAGCAGACTGACACATTTCCAATTAAAAATTCTGACAGAATTTTCAGTTTTTTAGTTATTAAAAAAACTCTCCTTCGACCTACAAATTTGATGTTGGAGTTATTGGAAAGCCTCTATAACTTGTACTTCTTGAGAAAAATACAATTTTTTCATGAGATTCTGTGATAGTGCAAAATTCAGAACTTTTGAGTGCGTATGTTACTTTAATCTGCACTGAAACGTTGCTGCTCAATAAATCTATCTAGAAGTTGAAAATGCATGGCATGCGTTTTTAATCCTCCGGTAGATGAATTTGTTATAAAGATCTACAGACTATTTTTGGTGAAATTACTGCACAAGAAAAAATGACAAGAAAACGTTTAACTTAGTTAAGTTTGTCAACAACAGCTAAATACAGACTGTCCGATGTACACACGTCATTTGTGGTAAAAACAAAACTGGGATATAATTAAATGTTGACCTCTATTATAAAATAGAACTAAACTATTAAAACGGCTAACAATGAAACCATGCTGAACACACACATATATATATGTATATATATATATATATTAGGGATGCAGGCTTGTAACAACGAATGAATAAAACATGCACAGCATTGACGTGAAAAATGATGGATTTCACAAATTAGTTTGATAAGTACATTTATACAAGAACTGATTCGACACAAGGCTTAGTGCCAATTTTCTGTACACCTAAGTATTGGACCAACAGTGGCCTAAAATAAAGCTTCATTTAAGACATATATAATCTGGGCGCTTCTAAAATAATTTCTAACGTTAAGAAATAATTTGTCAAACTTTTAAATGTTAAATGATTCAATTTCAACTTTGAAAGTTACACTAATAACCTCGAATTTGGTGAAATGGTTAAGAAAAGTTTAATCTATGTCTATAAAATGAGGTTTGAAATTTCTAAACCATAATACTTAAGCAGCTATACAAATGCAGGCCAAGATTTATATTTGTATCAATCGAGATAAACGATTGTGAACCTTGCAACGTAGTCTACATATAGGGAGAGAGGGGAAAAATTGGCCGTTCCGCCACGAGAATCTGTAGCTCAGTCGGTTAGAGTGCTGGTCCTGATATCGAGAGTTCGAATCCCGGTGGAAGCAAGCGAATTTTCTTTCTCTACATTTATAAATATATAGTAAGAAAATCCATCTGGTCTGTCAATAAGATCATTCTGGCCAGAACGTCGCGTGCCCTTGATGCAGGGGAAGTCACTCTGATGAGCATACTGGAATAAATAGCTGTCGATAAAAGCCAATTTTTAAATAAAAATACACGTCACACATGTTATCACTATGAACACGCACACACATATTAGAATTTGACTTATCATGCATTATTACTGTCCCAGTAAGTCGGCTGTGTTTGACGAGACGAGACTGGACGAATAGTTTGATAAAAAATGAGTGTGCGTAAATTAACGAAGGCTTTGTGAAACCGGCCCCTGGGAGGACATGCCGTCGTGACTATTTGGACATGTTCGATCGTAGTCGAACTTCACCCGACAGCAGTTATGATCTTGTATTGTATTGTTGCGTGACGTTGTGTCGTCAAAAAAATCGGTGCAGTGTGACATGAACACTGCCAGCTTTTTCGGACTAGCATCGCACCTACATGTAGTTCTCTGCCACAATATGTCCAGTTTACTGGACTAGCTTAATACGTATATGGGGAAATACTCATGATATGAAATACATTTGATACCTATAGGTTAAATACATATTAACATATTTCGCACCATACATTTCATCAGAATGATTAAAAACGAAACATAGTACTGGAAAAATACCTTTTGGTAAGATAAAGAAATTAAGCGACATAACAATATAAGAATACTAAGAAATATATGTATGATAACTGTCACTATAATGCATGGCTACTAATGATAAACTGGATAAAAATGGTCTAGGGCCAGAGGAATTCATCATCATTCACAGAAGATTGAAAACGCTCACATTATCATGTGCTTAACACTGCTATAACACTTTTACTGTACATAATTCCTTTTTAGAGCCATGCAATGAGAACAATTTTTACAATAGCACGAGCTAAAAAAATAAAACTTTGAAATGACATTTTAACAATTAAAAATGAAACATTATATTTAATATTTTATGAAAGTGTATCTGGGTTTTGTTTTTTTTTAAATATTACAGCCATTTAATTTTGGACATAATTGAAAAATATAGTACATATAGCTTAAAGCATGTGAATCTTCACTAAAACTAATTAATTTGGGATCCTTTATATGCAATTGGTGGTCCATGATCTATATTTGTTTTTAGGTTTAAAATATATATTATGTCACTCAAATGACAGCATATCAGTCAAATGGGTGTAAAAATGACTTAACATCAGTGACAACACTCAAATGGCATTTTCATCATCAGCAACAAAAAGCAATGAGGACACGGGGTCCCCGGGGGCCAGCACAGGACACAAAACATAACGCCCAGCCAAACTGACTTTGTGATGCCTCTTGGAGATCACCATGACTCAGCAAAACCTTGTAAAGATTTTGTAAAGCCAGAGTTTTGATAGCCATGCTTAACTGATCATACAATTGTATGTTAAAATCCATGAACCTTAATAAGGACAATTTATGCCTTTGGCACAGAAACAGCAACTCTATGCCAAGCATTATTTAGAAGACCCCTGAGGTTCCAAATTCCTTGGATATTATCCGGCTGAACATTATAGGATGAATCAATTGCTTTACAAACTAATTCCACCTTTCCCTTATGGTTGGCTGGAACAGGAACTACAGCTTCCCATAAAGTCCATGCCCAGGCACGGTAAGGGTTCTGTTCAGCACCATCTAGAAGTTCGGCTGTGTGCCAGGTCTTCCCGCCATCAGCTGATACGTCGACCCGTATAATACCACGACCTCCACCGCTGAAAGCATAGCCCTTTATGACCACCTCATCATCACCGGCCTCCAAAACTGTCCCGGCTTCTGGTTCACAGATTGTGGAAACGACTGGTAAGTCCTGGATGGCATTGGCCTTGCTAAAGTCAACCGTGTCCCAATCAACAGATGGATTAAAGCCTTTATAATCTTTCTGTTGCCAGTGACTGTTGCTCTCTTTCTTACTCAGGGAGATTTTTGAGAGCCACTTTACCTGACGAGCTCCAACGACACCTGGGATAATGGCTCTGATTGGATAACCATGATCTTGAGGGATCTCCTCTCCATTCATTTCATAAGCCAGAATAATATCGTGCCTTCGGTCTCGAGCCAGAGTGATTGGGACAGAAGCCCCATAGCTTGAGCCTTCAGGGTCCTTATCGAAGCCCTCAAACTGAATATGATCAAACTCCTTACTGTCAATATCAATTCCTGCGTCCTTCAGAACATCACTGAGGCGGGCGCCGGACCACACAGCTGTACTGATAGCTGTTGACTGCCAACTCAGACCTCGAACATTCTTGGCTTGGGACATTTCAATCCTACGATTTCCAGCACACTGAATTGTGACAGGAATTTGATGTTTTCGATATTTTGTCTTCAAATCTTTCAAAGACAAAGACACAACTTTTCTGCTGCCCTCGGCTGATACAGCCAATTTATATTTGTTCCCATCAACCTTAGGAACGGGAAGATGGTTCCGTACAAAGAACAGTTCATTCGGTGTGGTGAAGTTGTCGACCAAGAGCGGTCCTGGTGGTTCGGCATTAAATGGTTTCACAGAGTTGGGCCGGAGGGCTGGGTGGCGAACAGGATCATTTCTGAATGGATCTGCCATATCCATGGTTTTAGATTTATCTTCCTCGATAACATTTCCAATACGAAATGTTTCCAACAGAGCATACATTTCAGGATTCTCGTGGGCAGCATACAACTTCCAGAACGGTTCGATTGAGCCTCCTGCACCCATCATAATCTTTGACCCCCCAGGGTGTTTGGGCACATACGATGTGATGTCATAAACTCCATTTTTGTATGTCACCCATATTTTTCCTTGGATCGTATTACGTTTTGCAACTTCATCCCTGGAAAATGTTGGCAAATCTTTCCTCAGATTTCCTGCTACAGCCGATGCTTCAAGGGGTCGACCATGTTCAAGTTTCCAAAATAGCAGGGCTCCTAAAAATAAAAAATAATAATATAAGTTCATATATATATATTGATAACAGCTTCCGACTTCTATTCACCAAAATTTAAGATTGTTGGTCCCTTTTTTTTCTCTGCACAATAACCCAATAAAGAGCTGGTCCTGCTGCTCGAGCTTGTAATATCATTCTCTAATCCACAGCGACTAGGCCAAGTGTCGAGTGATTAACTGGTAGTGTATGTGTACAGGTATGTGTATCAGCGGAAGACTCTTACTCTGATAGCAGATTATCATAGATATCAAGATAACTTTGTTAGAATCTCATCAAAGTGAAGTACCACTTCAGATTGTTATCAACAGCGTCTGGGACACCTAAAAGTCCACAAAACACTGTATGTATAAATGTCAAAAGTAGCTTATAAATTCTATCAGATTAAAAGAGAATCTTAAGATCATATACAAATTTCCATGGATGTTTCAAATGAAATCTACTGCACGCAAGTATATTACTTCTTTCATGTAGCTCACTGAATTTTTCAAACTTTTTAAAAATTGCATGGTGGGTTTATCATTTTTGCAATAATCAATGACATTTCATTGAGGCAAACAATTGACCACTTCTCTATGCCATAAAATAACTTATTCTCTTTGTTCATTTTTCTTCCAAACAGTGACTTCAACTTGAAATAGGCATACTTTATACTTTAACGCAAATTGCTATCAACCTCAACAGTACCAGCACTAAATCTGATGGAAATAAATAGCTCACATGAGACCTATATTAGTTTTTCGAACCAGAAAGAATACCTGTGTGAATTAGTACAGAAAGCCATCAATAAAACCAAGAGACCTTACCACAGCATCTTCATTACCACCTTGTACATAGACAGGCCAAGCTTATAAACCAAGCACCTTCTTAACTAGCTGAGCATAAAAAACACATTTTCAACTGGCCAAAAAATAAATCACTCCTGAATGTTTCAGGAAAACAAAAGTCAATACAACAACAACAACGTTCATGATCTACTGACCAGATGACATGGGGTTACATTGAAGTATCCATGGATGAAACCAGTAGCCACCAGCCTGAACAGAAACAATGGTTACCACCTTCATAGGCTGGTAACTTCATAGGACTAGTTAATCTGATATTTAATCCAGAATTATTAATCCCTTGGTCAGCCTTTGTCAACAAACCCTTCATGTTTGTATAGATCTGTTCATTCTTAATATTAGCTGTGTTTCTTGTTCACATATTATTGTATATTTCTTATTTTATGTGAATATCTTTGAAATGGACATCAAAATATCACTCATTATTAAATCTTGTTGTTGTGAACCATACAACATGTTTGTTTGTTTGATTGGGGTTTTACACTGTATGGCATACCAGCCCAATCGGTGGGAAAAACAACCCCAAACAACACTGGCAACACAGAAGACGCCACGATACATTTACAGAACAAAAAGCAGGACACCACGAAAAATGGCTTCCTCAAGCCCATCTGCTCAAAGAGCACCAGGGCACAGAAGGTTCCCACCAAACCAAACCTTGTGCCTACCTGTCCAGGCTAATTATTCCCTCTCAGATAGTTTAACTCAAACCATAAATCAACGGTATCAACCATTTTTCAAGGTTTTTTTAACGTCAGCATGCTATCTGGGTATTCCCCCTCAGAACATCCGAAAGAAACCAAGTTCATACCTGTCCTTAATCATGTAAACATAGACCAG
>JAVFBZ010054803.1:0-27564 GCA_032466195.1 Katharina tunicata
TACGGATCCGATCACATACGCACCAAAATATTCTGTATTTAGGGTTTTCACAGAATCACATGAATTATATATATTTTAATCAAAAAGTGAAAGTTAGAGGTATTCCGTTAATTCTACCCCCAGATTTGAAGGTAAAGGTAGCTTAAAAGCCTGGTTTTTAATTCAACTAATTCCGTTTGCTTTGATTTTTACCAGATTTGATGTTTGCTAAAAAATTAAAACAGTCACGTAAAAATAACAATTATTCATTGGGTCCAGAGCTTGTATACGGACCAGGAGAAATGTAGCAGTTATTCGAATTTAACGGAAAGAGGGCTGTCCATATTTGCTCACAATGACTTTGATCCAGCCGCGATGAATGACCTTGTTTGTAACGAGTTAACATTTTGAACCTTGTAAGGGTGTGGATTTTATAATTAAGAGATGTGGCAAAAGGTAATGCCGAGTTCAAGGAATCCGCTAAAAAGAAACTAACTTATTATTTACACAACTGTTGCATCAGGCAATAAGGACTCCCATAACATTAATATTAAGGTTGAATATGGTAAGAATTTATCCAACTTCGATAAATCTAAGAGTGTCTAATGATAGAACAGGTATTGCGAGTGGCAATGCTATAACTGTGAAGTTCGTGTCGCGATACATGAAATGCCTCTGGTTGGTTTGACACGGAATGTCAGAAACAGCTTGTGTTGATCGGCTCTGCTGGTTTATTGTGGTAAAGCAAATTCAAGGTTTGTTACACTGTTTGGGAGTTGGAACATAGTTCAAGGTAGGGCTTATTTAGTGGATTATATATTTACTGTTTAATTTTGTTTTAACAAAATAATTTTTTTACATTTTCACTGATCAGCGGATAACCAAACATATATATCTGTCTGTATAGTGTTAGTGCTGTTCGGTATTACCATGCACGTTGTAATTGTAAATAAGTAAATTTTGGTCAATATTTTATTTAATCTAATCTGCTAATTAATTGTTCCTAGTGTTCTGAAAATTCATGACACCCTCAAAATAACTTGTATACCATTGCCCTGTTTTACTTATGAAAACACCTGTATTTAACTGCAAAGGTTTAATCAGGTTAATAACCATACACAACCATTTGATCAGTTACTTTTTAAACAACACAAACAAATTTGATCTGTGATAACTTAGAAGGAATACCTTGAGTTGCAATATACAAAAGTTTGTGTATAAAATTACATAATCAGTTGTTTGATTACATAATGTTGCTGTCATCAGGTGTTTATAGCAAACTGTTGGAGGTTGGGTGGGAGCCTCCTGTGCCCTGGTCCTCTCTGAGCTAAGGGCCGTCAGGAAGACGATTTGTTGTTGTTGTTTGTCCTTTAAATGTATTATGGTGTTTTCTGTGGTAGCAGTGTAAAGTGTGGTTCAATTTCCCAATGGACTGTCCGGCTACCAAATGAGTGAAATGTCTTTACAACGTCAAACAAACAAACCTGTGCTTAGGATCCGATCGAATTGTGTCGTTAAGGGCCATTGAGGTTGGTTTCTTTCACCCACTTGGCTGACATGCCATCATATAAAGGTGAAATAACCAGAAGTACGGCATTAATCCTCATTTAAGCAAAAAATCCTAGCAAATCCATCGGTGTAGAAATGTTGCTTTCATACTAAACACACTGGTGTTTGGTGGGGTGTCTGGTGCTCTCTGAGCTGTGGAGGAACACATTGCCAGTTTGTTGATGTCTTGGACAAAATTCATACACCTTGCCTATATCAGAATCCATGGTTTCCACTGATCACTCCTGATGATGGCAAAATAAAGCGCCGAAATAGTGATCAAAATGAGTTTTACGTTCTTCGGAGTTGCACTTCTTTTGTACTTGTCTATATCACAAATTAAAGACCTATAAATAACAACTTGATATTTTCTGAAGCACTGTTTCAATACAGATACTAGTAGCGTTATCAAGCATAGTGAGGTACTAAGATCTGCTGGTACTGCCATGTAGTATCCATTAGTTGTTATCCATACAGCCTTAATTTGTATGTCTCTGTCAGCTTCTAAATACCTCTTAAGATCTTGTCTATTTTGTCTTTTGCGCCTCCTGACTGTGCTTCCTCTTAACCTTGAAAGTAATTTCAACGATGCTGTCACCTGTCTGTACTTTGCAGTTGAGATGCACTACATGTATTTCTCCAGAAGAACGACCCCTTTCACACTTTTGTTTAAGTGTTGCTGTCACTGTTGAAAAACTCGGACATTAAAGAAAAAAAAATATTATAGAGCGCCACTTTAAATAAGATTAACCAATCTGTAACATTCACTTGATGTTAATTATATTGAAGTTATTGTTGTCGTTGCCATGGAATGGATATGCCAATCTGTTCACATGTGATCCGTGTGTGATGAAAAGAAGACAGATATCCCAGGCCTCGTAAGGGACATGTTTTCCACCTGGTTTTGGGGTTCAAAGATTGACCTGTAAAGTGCTATCTTCTTGACTAGGAATTCTGTCGAAACATGTGTTCCGTAAACGACGAGACAATTGTTCGTATGAGGAAAACTTGTAGAAAACGCATGGGACGTTACCATGTGCATTATCAGACATAATCAGCTTAATTGTGCTGTTTTCAAAATGTCTCCACGCGACCCCAGAGATCTATCTTGTCCTTGTCAGGACTACGTAAGAGATCTCCGGATCAGATTGGGGATATCCATGTCGCTTCCCTTGACCATGAGCGGGCGGGAGCCTCCTGTGCCCTTGTACTCCGAGCTAAGGGGCATCAGGAAGCCAATTTGTTGTGTCCTGTTTTTGTCCTGTAAATGTATCGTGGCGTCTTCAGTCTTTGCTGCGTCGCTTATGTTGCTTTCCTTCACAGATTGGGCTGGCACGCCGTCATTTGAGTGAAACAACCTTAAGTGCGGCGCAAAACCTCCATCAATCAATCCTTTGACCTTGAACTATCCGGGAGGACAAGCTTGTAAACGACAAGAAAATTAATTGAAAGTGACAAAATCACTTTATTACATAAAGAATAATGAATTGGTTTTGTCAAAGTTAGCAACAAGCAAATGTCAAGACACAAAAGAAAAATGCATGAAATATAACAATGTACAGCACGTTTGAATACAAAATTGCCATTGATTTTCAATTGAGACTAAAATGATCAACAAACAAAATTTGTTGTAATTCTTTGATTTAAATTGTAAATTGTGATGATAGAAAAATGACTTTGAACTTTGTAAGTGATGGGAAGATCTATCGAGAAGCCAAAAGCAAAAATTAAATCACATCAAATTAACTTGAATTATATTTACAAATGTGTCAATAATTATTGATAAAAGTTTATGTAAAAAAAAACTCCTACATTTATCAGCATGTTTTACTTATACATGTATACGGTGTTTGTATTATAAACCTTCCAACAATAGAAGTAATCATCAGAAAATTACATTGCCTGTTTCTTAATGACTGTAAACAAATTTTGAGCTATAAAATAATTCTGTAAAACTTTGGCAAAGAGATGATCAAATCTTGAGCACAGAAAAACATATTGCGAAATATTTTTAAGTTATTAAAATACGTGTACTAATTTTAAACCAAAACAGAGTAAACTTTATACAAACATGAACATAGAGTTTGGCCTAGTTTAGTTTGTAGCAAATTGAAATATTCCAAGGGTATGTAAATTTGTAGTTCAATTTGAGAAAAGATTGGGGTTTTGTTATTCAAGTTAACTACCAGGGGCCCGGTTGTTCAAAGTGTATTAACTTCAAACTATTATCCAACACAAAATCTTTTTTAGTAAGGTTCCACCTTTGAACAATTAACCCAGCTGTCCCAGAGTTACTGGGGAATACTGCTCAGTTTTGGTGAAGTTGAGCCAATCAAAACCATTTATTCTAGACCACGTGACCATTCCCGTGGGTGATAGTACGTAGCATTTGTGTGGATGGACTTGAGTAACAAAGTACTGTAAATCAGAGAAGATTCAAAGATAAAGGTTTAGAATTGTGGAGTGGAATTTGAAACTTTAAAATAATTGCCAATGCTCGGGGTTTCCCTAACCAAAAATCACATATTCACTCTTAATTATGATCAATGATAAAAGAACTAGTTCCTCTCCGAAAATATTATATTATTAATAAAACAACAAAGTTAATAACAAGAAAGTACTCTAAAAAATGTAATCACTTAATTAATTAAATGTTTAAAAAATGTAAAATTTTAAAAAATTGAGAAATGGTAAGAAAATAAAATTACATCTATATAGAAAAAATAGCATCAATGATAAAAGAACTATTAATTTGAACTTGATGCACTGGCGGCTTTTAGGAAACCCTGATTTAATTACTGTCCTGGTTTCAACTTTTTGTCTATTTTTTCTTTTAATTCAGGGACCTAACCTGCCTCTCAAAAAATTATTTTCTAAAGTACTGATTCTTTAATAAAGATTGAATTCCAGAATAACAGTTGAAGGGCCTTTATCTCTAATAGGTAATTTAACATGTTTAGGATTAAATTCCTTTTTTCAATAACTGAAAAGGGATGTGCCGTATTACAAAAAAAAGAGTAAATATGGAGCTATAAAAGTAGAAGAAAAAGTTGTATAAGTTTTTGTCTTTAACAAGCTCTGAAATGATTTAAAAAAAAAAAAAACTGTTTCAAGACAGCGCCTTACTATATTAAACGAAACTATATTAAACGATACCTTTTCAAGACTTAATTTAACAAAACACTGCATTTTAAAATGTTAAAAAAGAAATTTAACTGGGTGATATTTAATTCTAACAATTCAATTGATTTGTTGTAACCTGGTCTTATTGTTGTAACAGAATGACATTTTGTACTCCAAAAATAGTCCTAAAAAGACCTAACTCTGCAGCCATGAGAACAACCGTGTTTGAAAAAAGTTTCTTCCCCCAACTATAAATTTTAAGAAAGCAATTTATTAATTAATAAATTGCTTTCTTAATTAATCAAGGTGAAAATATGAACCATATCTTGCTGAATTAGACAACAATCCACATGAATGGCATACTGGCACATTACACATTTAATTAAACATTGGAGAACAAATATATTTTAAACAAAAATTATGCTTAACATGAAATTAGTTACGCTCAAATGTGTTAAATATAACAACTGAAAAAAAACAACAACAACAATATTACTTAGTTCATTATTTCATCAAACAGAGGCAGACTAGCATGAGAAAAATATTAAACATCCGTGACAACAATTTTAAACAAGGTGTACGTAGATCGGAACATATTATGGTATTGACAATGTTAAGTTTAAAGACAAGAAAGTACCCAAAAAACTGTAAGCACTTAATAAATTAAATGTATAATAACTAAAAAAGTTTATTTATAAAAATTCAATTATTTTTGTAAGAGAATAAAATTACATATTTAGAAAAATAGCATCTACTAACTAAAGAGTTGAAGACTTGTTTAGACTAAATATTATTGTTAATTATACAATCGATCACAACTTCGTTGAAAGTTTTCTCCCAACATCAGCCCTCTTGTTAAGGGTAGTATATTTCCATTTTAAATTCATGCGGTCATACTTAGCACTGTCGGAACATTATTCTTCAGAACTAACACATTATTTATTTGCTTTTCAGTTGAATATGCACCAAAAACAAGTTTTTTTCAAATTAATCTGATGGCCTAGATTTTAAAAAGTTTGGAATTATGTTTATAAATAAGCAATAAACAAACAATTTAATTTGTAACAACTCTTATTATGAGCTAATTATGCTAAAAATTAAATAAATTCAACTAAACTTTAAAAATGTAGCACTATCAAAGATTTTGCATCAAAAGAAAGGATAATTAAAATATATAAATGCTTCTGTTGACTAGTTATTGAATTTAAAATTTTAATCACAACTGATCAACCAAGTAAAGATCCCTGTGTGGATTATTGCTTGATTAAGTTGTTAAAGAGTTGCATCTAAGGGCCACTACAAGCTGCATAACACTAATCAGATTACTGTATTTGCCGAATGATATTCCACATTGACGGCAAAGACTCGATTTGTGAGTTTTAAATCTGCGTATCAATGGAGGATGAAGATCTATTTCACTTAGAAGAACTATGCTACCGGAGTTGCAGTTTTTTGATTTTTAATTTTTTTTAATAGTTCATGGACTTTTTAGTGAGATTACCTTTCAATTGATTAGTGTTTTAAATTGATATATGAGGGTTCTTAGTTTTGATGGACTGTACATTGCCTTTGTAATGGAGTCAAAGTACCCTAAATCCTCAACAAGTTCCACATTCAGGACATAAGTTTTTTATTGAATTTATCAATAAGACTTTGGAACTAAAACTTATATTTTCCTGTAGCTTAAAGTCTAAACTTTATAAAAATTTCAAGATTGTTTTTTCTCCACTCCAAGTCTTTGCATAACATGTAGTTTGTTAAGTGGTAAAGGGGTCGAATTTGTTGAGAATTTAGGGTAAATCTACATTGATCAATCTTGGGCATCACACACGCAGGCACAGATTTTGTATGTTTCATCTTCACTGTATACAAAATTTGTAAATATACAAAGGGGGAAGGCTAGTTTATAGAATTATTATGCATTTCTTTAAAATACAACTTAACTAATTATGATGCAGTAGGGATTTATGAATCATTTCCAGAGAATTTAAAACTTTGAATAAACTTAATCTAAACTGGTGATGATTACTTAATCCATTGTTAAATTGATAGAGCTGTTTCAAAAATTTGTCATACAATCACAATTTCCAATTAAAAAACAATACATTTTTATGTAATGTACAAATGTCTGTAGATATATAGAATATACATAAACAAGTTAATTCAGGGTCAAATAACATGGATGTAAAAGGGTCACCATAGCAACACACATGGCACAAACATACAAAAAGATAGGTAAAATTCTTTATGGTCATATTCATAATGAAATATTTTACAAGGCGTTACTCCCACTAAGGAAATGTTTGTCCGTAATACAAGTTTGTTTTTAGTTCCCTCCTTGAATTCAAATTTAACTCCTGTGTCTCCTGTGTCATTCTCATGAGCATGGCGGACATTAGGCACTAGTCCAGAGGTTAAAGGTGACGGGTCAAGGTCACTGAACATCACCATCTTCTTGTTGTTGTTGTTGTTATGAGTCACCATTCCTTTATAAATAGAGATCAGGCAGGTCAGTCTTCGGTAGACTGATACACGAACACAATTTAACTTTGTCACATTTCATAAAGTGTTAGTTCATGTATAGGCCCTACACGTATATCACATGTATATCGCAGGTCACACAAATCTGTCACTTCTCACCAAGCATCCGTATATCGCACGTCACATTCTTGAAGAGCTGGCAACTTCTCCTAAAGTTAGAGAGAAATAAACAATACAGTTAATATCGTACTATGCTTATTTGCCAGGATTTGTTTAAGCTTAAGCATTTAGAAGCTGGGATTTTCAACTCCTACCCAGAAGTTGAAAATCCATCAAAGTTATGTTTTGTTAGTTGCAGAATACTAAAACCAAATTTCGTTTTGTTTAACTGATTAACAAAACAAAAACTAAATTTATTTTCAATTTCTGGGTTTCTTGCAAAGAAACATACATTTCAGTGCAGATACTAGCATCCTCATCAAGTTCATAAGCTTTTTGTTCAATCAAGTTTTGACAGTTTATTGTATCATCTTCAGGTGTAAAATATTCCTGGGGGGTGTTTCATGACACAAATAACACAAAAATCCTCGGTGGAACTATAAATCATTTCTATGGATCAGTACACACACAAGTTTTAAATCAGAAAGTCTGTTCTGCAGTTAGGCCCACTGTCTAAGGGTACCATGATTTGAGCTTTCAATCCTGCTGTAAAGTTTACACCTGTTCACTAGGGCTGTCACGGTTCACCCCAGTTCGTAGCTCTCGGTTCGGGACATTCAGTTCTCGGTTCGGTTCGGTTCGGATCAAATAATATTTTTAAAAAATTATTCTTGAAAAAAAAAATTTTAATTTGTTTTTAGCAATTTAATTTGATGGTTTTTTTAGGCATCATGACATCATGTTGAATCTCTGTGAACCGAACCGTCAAAACCGAAAACTGAACCGAACTGAAAAAAGTCTGAACCGTGACAGCCCTACTGTTCACCTATGAACACCTTTTGCCAATATGCATCCTGAGCACGCACACACACACACACATGCACACGCACACACACACACACACACGCAGAAATAAATCCAACCTACCTTGAGACCTTCAAATGTCAGCGCAGACAGATGTGTGCTGTTCAAATTTAACTTCCTCAGATTCTTCAATGCTGAAGAAAAATAAAAAGCAACAATGATAAAAAAAATAAATTTCTTCTAAGCAACATCCACTCCAAGTTAACATTAACTGACGCCTGTATACTTGTAATTTATTTGAAGGGAAACTTTAATAGCCAATGAATTATACAGTAGACTGTACATAGTCATAGTTGAACTATTTCTAGTAACACATGTTTAACCCATTTTTCCATCATTTATAGTGGGTGGCCGCTGAAAAAGGCCTTAAATCCACAAATATTCCATCAATAATGTATACTCGGATGTTATAAGGTAAATCATCAAATTGGAAACTGATCTGGCAATAATTCACCAGCATTATTATTCATTTGAAAATAACAGTAATATTTGTTTTCTAAATATATTTTGAAAATGTACCAAACAAAACTTGAATGAATTTTCAACTTATGAGCGAGCAAGTTTTCAGTTCAGATATTAGTATATAGGGTTACATGATATATACCGATACAGGATCTCTGCATGCATCTACTATCGCCGGACCCTCTGGCTACGGCAGCATTTTTCCAGATTATATTCATGCTGTCATACTTCCAACAACAAAAACCCTAAAGTGACTACACATTTTATGCTTGTTATAGTCGCTGTCTGCTGTTGGAATACAACGCTGTCATATAAATGAAATACCCTTGAGTAGGCGTTAAACACCTATCAATCAATCAACTATAAGCACCTTGACGGTCATAAAGCTCGATGATATAAATATCCATATAAAGCTTGATAAAGGTGCTACATAATAGTATCTGCACCAAGTTCAAAAGGCAGAAATCCTTAAGTCTTTTAAACCCCATTTAATTAGGTCAAATATAGAATCAAACATATTGAATTTGCTCGTGGATTGAGGAAATACAAGTCCTTTGTCTGACCCATTTAACACAAACATGTCTCAGATAAGTAATTTGGCAATATAGAGGGAACAGCACCACTACTGACTTATAATCAATATATATATATATATCAAACTTTCCCCATATACTGTCTCTATCCATAGTCAATATACAATAGTAGACACTGCGTCTATGTTGGAAAGGTCTTCAGGTTTCACAGACTCTGATTAGACAGTTGGGGACCTTTTCCGTGCTGAATTAATAATGGCCAAGTTGTACTTATAGTGAATTTTAACCTTTACCCGAAGTGCTTCTCGAAGTAAGCCAATATCAATACAAGTCATTTCAACCACAGACAGCTGTGCTTGTTATATACTTGTTATATATGAAGAGCTCTTTTCCAAAACGCGATATATGCTATTTTTGCCAAGAAACAAATTACTTCAATGAATTCATTCACAAAAAAAGTTTGTGGATTTAAATTGAGTTTTTTATACATATATGAATGTATCAAATTTAAATTTTATAACATAAACCAATAGATTTCTGATACATTTATATAAGGGAGCAAAAAAGGCAATTTTTATAAAAACTATGAAAATGGGTTTGTTGCGTTTTGGAAAAGAGCTCTTCATATGTACTTCTAAAATAATTGTTTTGTTGTGCATATTACAATATTACATACTGGTATTAGTTTAAATATTATATACCTTAAATCTTCAACATAATTTGACGTAACGGCACAAGTTTAGCGGTATGTAAGAAATATTGAATTATTGCACGTGAGTTTGGAACGAAATCTTAATTTTCTGGTAGGCCTTCTTTTCATATCTGAACTAAAAATTTCAAAATTGTATTTCCACCCTTCTGAGCATTTGCATAACATGTAGTTAAGGATTTAGGGTAATGCTTCCCATCGAAATAAACACTCATTTGATACATTTCATGTTTTTAAATTGTAATAGGGCCGCGCCATGGCCACGTGGTTAAACTGCAGAGTCCCCTTCACTGTACCTGGAATAGGTTCAATCCCCCTGTGGACCTTAGGTATATAAGGGAAGTTTCTGCGGAGTTCACAGGGTGTTTTTTTACAAGGTTTCTTCTCGGTTTTATACAATAAACCAGCAAAGCGAAGTCATGATACAGGTAAAATACTCGAGTCCGACATTAAACACCAATAAAATAAATAAAAAAACTCTAATACCAGTTGATAGCCATCTGGCTATATATGAGGGTACTATATTTCCAGATTCCGTTCATGCTGTCTTTCCAACAGCGAGGACACTTTAATGTCACATATTTCAATCAAAGTAATACAGATTATTGAAGTTATGTACATGTATGGCTGTAGCATCGTGTCCGTATTTCTGGTGGATGAAATCAGACAAAAGCCACCAGAACAGATGTAATCTCTTAAATCTAATCACATTTTATTAGGTGAACATAATCCTGAACAGATGTAATCTCTTAAATCTTATTATATTTTATTAGTTGAACATAATCCTGAACAGATGTAATCTCTTAAATCTAATTATCTTTTATTAGGTGGATTTTCTCTTAAATCTAATCATCTTTTATTAGGTGCACATACTCCCGACTCTCATAAAAATGATATTAAATGTGACCTAGGGAGATGCATTTAGAGCGTATGATATAATGTAATTAATCAGGTTTTTTCTATATTGGCCCTGTTACAGGTCCTTGGTCTGCCATATTGGTATGGAACCGCAAGCCCAGGGTCAATGTGGCACACTGAGGGCCTGTGACAATATGGAAAAACCTGATTATTGAAAATTATATTTATTTACTTGTATTATAAGGACAAAACGGTCTAAATCAAAACTGGGCCAATAACAATTGAGATAGTTAATTAAAATAAAGGCTGCTTAAGAGCCCCAAATGTTGTGGTGTCAGGTTTTGAGTCTTGTGTATTTTTTTTTTTAAGTCATTTAAATATGGTATGTTGTCTTTGTTTCCAGCCTTCACCGATTCGGCTGGCAGGTCTTTATACGAGAAAAAAATAACCTCAAGTAAAGGGTAAAATCCTACAATATAGTCAAATAAACCGTTGGAGCACTGACATCTTATGAGGAGAAGGCTATAGCAATGATTCTAATAATAGGGAACAAGTTCTATTACTGAGTGATGAAAAAGATTCCAAAATTGCTGTTTCAAATATTTAAGCGGGTGGAAGGAAGTCATCCTTCATGAATTGGCTAAATGATTTTTTAATGACAAGTATATCCCCATATTTTATGATTTTGAAGACTTGCATAACCCTAATCAAACAATTTCAATAGAGCACCAGTTTATGTGACCAAAGATGTGCTTACCTGCCAGACTTGTTAGTCCCTTGTCCGTGACGGGCGTCTCACAGAGATTTAACACCTGTAACTTCTGTAGGTGTTCAGAGATCAAATGGAGACCGGCATCACCAAACTGTAACACACATGTCATATTTACCAGTCAGTTAAACATTGTAGTCAGGTTAGAGTTTTGATACTTTGAGAAAGTATATTTTTGGTATCACAAGGTGTGCTGGAGGTTTATTTCAGTATATCAGAAATATTATATCAGCCTACATAACAATGCTAAGTTTTAAAATGCAGTGTTGCTGGTATTACTTATATTATGGGTTATACTAGTATACAGTGTTCCATACATATTGCTATTTCTAATACCTTTCGGATATAGATGTAAAATGCATGTGTTTTAGTTATATTTTGTTGTTTCTGGATGTCAAAAGGGTATCACGAAGCCGAGATGTTGTGGTGTCCTGGTTTTCGTTCTTTAAATGCAGTGTCTTTTGATAGCGTCAGTTAGGGTGGTTCCTTTATCTCACCCATTGGGCTGACAATCCGTCATATGGGTGAAATAAACAGTAGTGTACAGCCTAATCAAACTCCAACCATCAGGCTAAAATAAAAACCTTGTATAATCTAATAATTAAGTCTTTCTGGTAAATTGCAGCCATTTTGATATCATACTATTTCCACTGGTTTGCAGTTCTGACCTACCTGTGTGGACCATAAATTCAGGTATCGTAAAGAGGGTAACTTGATGAGCTCCTGAGCACAGTTACTGGTGACTTGGGTGAAGGCTAGACTGAGACACTCCAGGTTTCCGAATGACCCTGAACTCAGCATCTTAGCCAGGTCTGCGTCCGTGGATTTTGAAGGTAGAGTTAACTTCTTCGGTCCACCTTTTTGCTGCTACATGGTGATCAGATGACAAAACCATACGCCCAAGAAATAAACAAGATGATCAGAAATTTAGAGACAAATCTATGCGACGAGTGCCATTTTTGCAAAAAAAAAATGGTAGGTCTAATCAGGCAACAGGCCACTTAATTCAGGTTCGCTTCTACTTTAATATGTTTAGTATTGAATCACCGTTTACAAAGTATTCATGCGCTTGAATATTAAAAACTCAACAATTCTCTACCAAAAAAGAGTGCATGAATTTTGAAAACTCACCAATTCTCTGAGAGCTATCTGCCTCTCGCACAAAGCTGCATACATTTTCTTCCCCTGCGATGTGCTCTGTAAGGTGGCCACCATCTGCATCTTACAATCATTACTCTCTATCACTTCTAGTTCTAACATAGCACACAAAACCTACAAATATAATAATAGCGGCGACTCAAAATACACGGTGAAATGGTACACTTCTAGACTGTCTGGTTCTCACCTCTGACTTCACACTATAGTTTGGTCATCCTAGCTTTAAGGAGGTTTGCTGATAGACCAACCACATATATATTTTTATAAAGAGTAATCACACTGGCACAGGGATTAATTAAAGCCAATAAATAATCTCATGTTCTAGATAAATTCTCAGAGACAAGTTTCTAGATAGACCTGAATCTCGAGTTGTTCTGGATAACCTATAGGTGCATCTCGAGAAAAGGCAATACATGTAAAGATAAATATGTGGTGAATATGTAACACACATATATATATAAGGTATGGGCGATAATAAGCACAACCTGAAAAATGTATCATTTATTAGTTGGTCTATCAGCACATGGTTGTGGGTTTTCTGGGTTCTACCCAGTTTTCCTCCCACAATCATGACCATATAACTGGCCTCTTATTAAAACTTTTAATATCAGAAAATAAACCTCCTTAAAGCATATACATAAAAATTAATTTAACCATAGGCCTGCCAAGCTGTAATAGGAGTTGATTTACCTAAATCAGTGTCTGAATAACAAATGTGAAGAATAAATTCTGAAACAAACTACATTTCAATACTAAATTTAAGCAAAATGGACACCAAAAAACCTGTTTTAATTACCTCCATAGCAGCCTCATTTTCTCTGATCGCCAACAGCATGACTGGACCCAACATCTTGTTTAAACCTTGGAGAAACTTCTTGCGTTTACAACAACATCGTATCAATGTCTTCAACTGGAAATACAATGATATTTACATAGTTGAAAAAATTATAAATGTATTTTTAGTCTGTTATATGCTCTCTGAGCTAACGGTAATTTTTGTAACTTGTAAATGTACTGTGACTTCTTTTGTGTTGTTAAAGATGGACTACCCCTTCGAGGGTCAAAATTGTTCATTTTTCTTTTAATTCTTTATTAGAACATTCTCTTCTTTGTCCTGCATTTTGTGAAAAAATTATGTAAAAATTCTAGTTAGAAGTCCTTTAATTTTAAGTTTGAAAATTGTGATTCAGTTCTTTGCCAGTGTACAGCTGGATGGGTTTTGCCCCATATACCAAAAGATTGATAAAGGCTTAATACTAACCATGATTCCCCAGAGCTCTCCCTCGTCATCACAGGCGATTCCCCCGGGGCAGTAGAGATGAAACCAGCCCTCTTTCCCGTCTCGGATACCCAGTACTGTCTGATGTATGTCACACATACTGTCCCCAGCCAACTGTTTTATCACGGTCTTCATCTTTCTGTCATTGAGAAAATTTTAAGAATTTTTCTTACATATATAGCGAATCTTATAAAACTTTTATCATTTTATCAGAAAGAAATGGTACATGTAATTGTCTCCAGAAAATTTCACAGATGTCTTTGTTTTTTAAGTTTAATAATTCAGTCTTTAAATTGATAAGTCATATAATTTTCTATCCCAGTTGTAAAAATAATTGTCAAAATAGGAAGATTGAAATACTTACGAAGTGAAAATTTCATGGGCTATTGCACTGAAACAGATCATATCAGAGAAGAATTAATATTGTTTGGTGTTTTATATGATCATAAGCAGTGACGGCAACACAACCGAGTAGAATTTATAACTTCTTCATAATAGAGAGGTTTGAATAGTTTGATATTAAGAATACCTACAGGCCTGCATAGACACACTGTTCTTCCATACAATTACATTTGATGAGAATACAAAACAGAAACACGGTTCTCAATTGTACATGTACTAACATTACATAAACTCATGAGTGAGTGATTGGTTGGTTGGTTGGTTGGTTGGTTGGTTGGTTGGTGTTGAACACTGTGCTCAAGAGTATTTCACTTATATGACGGCGGTGTATTAATACAATACCCATTTATGTATTAATTTCATCAGTGTTTAATGAAATACTAGTATTTCACTTATGTCATACAGCATTACCAGTGTTCGGTGGAAAACCAATAAGAGGCCTAATAAAAACACTATAATATCTCTGCAGAGAACTTAAACTAAGGTGGACTTGAACCTACAGGTTATTTCACTCCTGTGACGGCATGCCAGCTCGATGGGTGAAGGAATCCGCCCTCAACAAAGCTGGCTCCACCAGACAAGACCTTTACAGAACACCACAACAACTTGGCGTCCTTATGCCCCTTACTCAGAGAGCATCAGGGCCTAGGAGGCTCCCATCCAACCACCTGCAATTAACCGTCAGAATGGGCTTAAACATAGGCGGTGACACGGGTGTTCTAACAGATGTTAGGTGTTGGAACTTACTCGTCAGGAAAGGGTATTGGTTGTAATAGACTGCCCAGGACACACCTCCAATCATCATAGGCTGACCTGAAACATAAAGGGAACAATAGAACTTTATTAGGATTCAAAAGCTCTTCTGGTTCTTTGTTTCTATTTATTTATTTTACAGAAATTTGGAGGGAGAAATCATTTCTAATTGTCAATTTTGTCTTTGAATACATATTCATAAATCTTTCTCTCTCTTCTGCAAAATTTATCGCTGACAACATTTTTGATCATTTATTTTAATCCACATGCTTTTTGAGTTTCTTACAAAACACATTTAACAGGATTTGCAAAGAGCTTTCTATTATAGAGTCGAAATACCCAGCTTTCTGGTATGGGGTACTCCTCCATCCTGTTTTTCTTGTTTTTTTTTATAGATTAAATTTCATACTGTACATGTACCTAAGGTTATTTCACTCCTATAGGGACACTGGCAATGAACGAGACCTCACAGGGACATGTTAGATCTCGGCCCGTATTCATAAAGCTACTTAAGTAATACTTGGCTAAATTTCAACCTTTTTATTTTATAATATAAAAAAGTGAAATAATGTAGTGTACAATTTAAAACTGTTAAGGAAAGTAGTATTTATGTATTTGTAATTTGGCTACGTAATTCTTAAAGTTAAGACTCTTTATGAATACAGGCCCAGAGCACCAGGGACTCTTTTCCAACCAACTGTTCACATATATCAAATAATCAGTTAGTGTATTCAAGTTCGGATTGATTACCAGTAGGTCACATATACATATACTTACATTGACTCTAACATCCCGATATAACAAAGAAGTCTCTCCTGCCAGTTTGAGTCCATTACTGATAAGTCATTATTCATCCCTTGTAAAGACCTGGGAGTAGATAAAAAAATATCGTTAATTTCCTTGGTTCAATGTACATTAATCTTTCTGTGCAACTAAGTCTCATTAGAAAAAGGTGGATTTGTGCATCATGTAAAGAAGTATATTCACTCAAAATTGTTTGTTACACCATACTTCAGATTACTTCACTCACGAGGGACTGCCAGAACAAGGGATGAAAGAAGCCTCCTTCAACCTCACTGGCAACCACCGATAAGTTACTCATGACCCCATATTAAACAGATAAGTTTTCCTAATGCCTCTTAAATAGCTCTCAGACAAGGTTTCTTTGTTTGGCGTTTTGCGCCTTCCTCCTGTTATTTCACTCATTTGATTGTGTGCCATCCCAACCAGCGGAGGAAACCGCTTGACTACCCTGGAAACATAGATTGATTGATGTTTTACGCCACATTCAGCGGTACTGGAAACAGAGAAAGCAATAGGATACATTTACAGGATTAAATACAGGCCACCTCAACAAAACGGCTTCCTGATGCGACTTGGCTCTCCTGTGCCCTGGTGCTCTCGGAGCCAACAACCCGCAAAATAAATATAAAGGTATTAAACCCAGTTTATCACTGAAAAGATAATATTATTGGATACTCTGATGCCGAACAAAGAAGATCCCCAGTTTTCAGTTCAGATAGCTGGTCATCTGAAATTACCTTTACAGAGACCACAAATAATTCATCTCCTGGCATCCATTATTATCTCAAAGCGCATTAGTAACCTCGATTCAACTAGCCGCTTTTAAAAATAGACATTTCTAGGGTAATTACAGTAGATGTCTGGTAATTTAAGCCTAGCTGTACTGATAAGACTTGCCCTCCAGATAACAATGCTTATGTAAGTGTTGCCATAGCGATGGAATCCTAATTCTCTCTGTTGTCATGATATGTGCTGAAGACCGAGCTTTGCTAAGCTTTACAGATTGTATTCCTTCAGAGGCTGCTTCAACATAATCGGCATTTAAACATTTTTTATTTTTTTCAATTTAAAAATTATTATATATAAGCAATTTTTCTGTATTTTTTCTAGCTTTATTAAAAAAAAAACATCCTCCTAGTTTTTTAGTCACAGCTTTTCAATCTCATTTCACAGGTTGTGGTCAAATGATAATTAATTACAAAACACGGGTCGGATAAGTAATGTTTTCTTGAATATAACTAAAATACAGATTAACTGTATTATTTAATGCCTTCTGAATAGTCCTGGGATTTTGGTTTTATAAACCAGCTCTTCCAATTATTTTGCTCCATTTTCATGATTTTTCGGCCAATTTGAATGCCTTTATATTCAAACCCCAACAAATACCTCTACCTAATCAGCTCTGTTAATAGGCCTACTATGTCGTTCATTTTTCTGACAGGAACAAAACAAAAACTGGAAGGCCTACTCTTTAATACCAACCACTTAAAATAATGACCATGTAAGTTTTACGTGGAAGTGATTTAATATTTCCTGACAGACATAAATTATCTGATCAATAAAAATATGACTTACGGGTGGAATTGATTAGAGTGAGCCAACAATTTTACAGCCAAAGTTATCCAATGCTTACTATATATTATCCACTTTGACTGATTGATTGGAGTTTTATGCCGTACTTAATGTTTTTTCACTTACATGACGGATTAAACTATGGTGTTTGCTGCTATATGAACTCGACACAGGTAGTTTATGATACAATTGTCAAAGATTAACACAAATTTGTTATATCATGCCTGTTGTGTCCTCAGGCTAAAGGCAGTATGTTCCCGGATTATATTTATGCCGGTGTACTGGCAAGCACTGGAGGAACATTATCTTTCCAATAAAGTGACAACCTTAAAAATGTGTAGTGTAAAGAATAGCTGGCTACTGTTAGAATACAGCACCGTCATGTATGTGAAATATCCTTGAGCATGGCCTTTAACACCAATCAATAAATCAAAAATGCCTGTTGTTGCTCCAGGTTTCAAGTCTGTTACTTTTAAGCATAGGTCAAAAGTAAAATTTTTGACAATAGAAAATTAAATGTTAAACTTATTGTGACATTTCCCAAAACATCCTCAGAAAGTGTGAAGAGAACACCAAATTCAGTGGTTGTCCCTAAAGACGAGAACCCTGACCACGCTACTGTAATAATGGTACTACACTAATAGTACCAAATTCTGCGAGTTTGTGTGATTCGGATTTTATGCTATACTTAAGGTCATTTCACTCATATTGGGGCATGTCCAAAGGTTTCAAAGGAAACCACCCTCAACAATGCTGGAAACAAGACACCATAGTACATTAACAGGATTAAAAACAGGACAACACAAAAATTGGCTTCCTGATACCGCTTAGCTAAGAGAGCACCAGGGCACAGGAAGCTCCTGTCCAACCACCCGCTTGTCTTTGTGCAACTTAACTCGTACATAATCAGTGAAGGCTTACTTAATAAGCAAACAGAAAATTTAAACATTTTCATTATTTTATATTAAAATCTTTGATTGGCCTTTAGATGCTGATAAACTGATAACGGAAGAGACTATATGTGGATAAAAATGTCTCCCATTTATTAGTATGTTCCTTTGATTAGTGTTGATGTCGTACTTAAAAGTATTTCACCTATATGACGACTTATTAATTTGCGGTGCCGGTGTATGGTGGAATACTGGGAAGAAACCTCGTTAAAACCACTGTGCAACAAACTCCGGAGCCACTGGAAAACACAGTACATTCAATTTATTTAACATAACATTTCAATGACTATTCTGACATCATTATAACAAATTCCTAGAACAGGCATTAAAACGTTGCATTCAATAAATTGAGAAGTTGTTATCCACATAATAATTAAGGCAAGAGACTGACTGATTGGTGGCCAAGGGTATTTCACTTATACGACACAAACACCACATATTTTTAAGTGTTTAGCTGAACGGGGTGGGAGGGAGAATTGTTACACTGCTATTAAAATGCATGTATTTCACAGCATGAAGGGGCTACAATTATTTATTTACTGATCCGTTTGATCGGTATTTAACCCATACTCTTGTGTATTCCACTTACATAAATAGGAAAACTTTGATAAAATTGCTCGCCTTTAGTGGAATCCATGAGAAACCTTTTAAAATCCCTCCAGCTATTTTGATGTTTGTTTGATTGGGGTTTTACACCGAACTCAAGGTTATTTCAAACAGTGCTCCATCCTTTTGTAAACAATACTGATCAAATAATGTACATGATTTTATCTTTAACTTACCGTTTTCTTTCTTCATAACAGGAATAGACGGCGGCCAGACAGACAGCTACTAGATTAGGTAAGACACGGAGGTGAGGGCATACACTGGCGGGACCGTGCATACTGAAACCACAGAAAAATAACCATAGTCAATTGTTGAAGACTTACTTTAGTTCAAGTTTGTAAGCTGTTTTTTGTTTGCTGTTCTAGATTGATTTGTGTTTACCTCCGTTCTCAAGGGTATTTCACTTATATGACGTAGCAGCGACTCTTAACACAAACATTAAATGTGTTGTCTCTTGAGTGTTTTTGCTGTTGGAAAGAAAATTGTCCTCCAATGTAAGTATGACAGCATGAATATAATCTGGAAACGTACTGCCCATTGTCAGAGGGCTGTCATAATAGCAACAAAGGCTGTTGACGTAATAGTTTTCGAAATATATTCACAAAATGTAAAAACATCAGTGTGATTACACTGCAGTGTAATATCACTTTTATCGGAGATGGAAATCCTTATATTTCATCTTATGTAAATATTAAATACTTTTTATAATTGTAGGGAAAGAAAATTTTGCTTGCCTCCACAGGATTTGAACCGGGACTTGGCAGAGTCAGTGCTCTAACTGACTGACCTACATATACAGAGACTCACAGTGGAACAACCATTGAGTTTTCATCAAGATAAAATTGCTCTACGAAAATCACTGACACGGGGACACTTTTTACAAAAATCTAGATATTACCAACAAATGTGTTTGTACTTGCTGGGGTTATTCTGATAATCTGGTTCTGGCATACATATATTGTTTGTAAATGTAGAGAAAGAAAATCACCCCAGGATCAAACCCGGGACGCTGGACCAGTGCTCTAACCGACTCAACTACTGAGGCTCATGTTATACACAATAATTTTTTCCTTTGAAGAAAGATCACAGACTGTGTTTAATAATAGGACTTTATAAATTGTGCTCCTGGGGTATCTATACTGTTTTAAATTGGACGATACATATCTGTCAATATAGATAGAACAAGAGAAAAATACGTTTTGGTACAACTTGTTCGGAGTTTCTCTTATTCTACATGTATATTACTCTTGAGTGATCTGTGGCACTACTGGCTTTAAACAGTCCAGTGGCCATGGTGGCGCACTTAAAACGACCGCATGGAAAAGATTTATTATTAATCTTTTTACATATTCATTTATCTTTTTTAAATTGTGGCGCATCTTAAACGACTGTGTGGAAAAGATTTATTATTAAGATTTTTTACATATTCATTTATCTTCCAAAAACCAAAACGGTTCTTAAAAGCTTACCTTTTAATAAAATTTTGAACCACTCTTGCTCCATCATTTTGTGAATTTAAGGCATGTATATAATCTTGTACAAAGGTCCTCATATGAGGGTATTTCCCAAAGTCCTGTTAACAAAAAGGGGAAAGTTGAATTTATAGAGGAATATGGAAATACCCGGACAAATACACCAAATAGGTAGACACCAGGATGAATAGGGAGACAGGAGTAGGGAGACAGGAGTAGGTAGATGCCTGAACAAATAGGGACACACTAGGACAAATAGGGAGACAGGAGTAGGGAGCTGCCAGGATGAATAGGGAGACACCTGGATGAATAGGGAGACAGGAGTAGGGAGATGCCTGAACAAATAGGGAGCTGTCAGGACGAGTAGGGAGATGCCTCAACAAATAGGGAGCTGCCAGGATGAATAGGGAGCTTCCAGGACGAATAGGGAGACACAAGGACGAGTAGGGAGACGCAAAGACGAATAGGGAAACTCCAGGATGAATAGGGAGATGGCAGTAAACACAGGGATGAATGGGAAGATACCGGGACAAACAGGGAGACACAGCCGACAGGACGAATAGGGGGATGCCAGGATGAATAGAGAGACACATGGAGGAATTCAAAATCTTGAATTTACTTTTTTCACATGTTTAAAAAGTCTACGTTGGATTTTAACTTTAACCTTGTAACTTTTGTAAGTATGACTGCATCGTTTGTGCATAAGCTGAAGAACAACAATATTGAAGGCAGTTTCTTGTAGTACAATTAACTTTGATGCGGCACTTCTAAAATATCAGGATGTATTGATAAAATACTGACCGTATTATGTTTAAGGATTCTCTGGACCACAGGTGTAAATAACTCTATCACTATTGTAGATCGGGGGTTGTTTTTGCAATGCTGAAATAAACAATAACATATTTTTTTAAAAACATTTATATTCAAATGGCAATATTCTTCGTTTGTTTGTTTAAAGGGGGTTTTACACCCTAAGAGAATATGAGTGCACTGAATGACATTTCAAGCCACCTGCTCTTGTTTATTAAACAAGTTCTGAAGTCTTTGATATTACCCATCTCATCAAACTTGAACTCATTGTCACACAAAAATATAATGAGGAGTTCAAAGAACATGAACAGGAAGTTAAAGATGATTTTCACTTTGAGTGAAATAGAGCAGCCCAGCCATAAAAAAGGCACTACTAAAGAACTCTTGAAGCATCTTTGAAGCCTCCATCTTGAACTCAGTCCCTTTGCAGCGCCTTCAAAGATTCAAAGATTCAGTGGAAGCTCTCATGAAGTCCCATGCTGTAACGCTAAAATATACAAAGGAGCATCCTGGGTGCGGCGTTCAAATGATGCTTCTAAGGCTTTTCTGAAGCCCCACAGAAGCTGTAAGCCTGTACCTTCTTTGCACAGGCGCACACAGAAAGCCTGTTGTAGATACCCAGGGAGCTCTGTTGAGGGTACCCATTAAAGGTACCCTTGAAACCCATTGAAGGTACCCTTGGAACCCATTGAAGGTACCCAGGGAGCCCCTTGAAGGTACCCAGGGAGCCCCATGAAGGTACACAGGGAGCCCCTTGAAGGTACACAGGGAGTCTCTTGAAGGTACACAGGGAGTCCCTTGAAGGTATCCTTGTGTAGTTAACTGGTTACTCTTAAACCTGTCACAAAAACATCCTCAGCAGAAAGCCAAGGCTTCTAATAAACAGCTCTTAAACAGACAGAGATTATGTAAATGTTGATTGATAGATTGATTGGTGTTTAACGCCCTACTCAAGGGTATTTGACTAATATGACGTCACTGTTTATCAACAGTAGACAGCGACTCTTAACACTACACATTTTAAGGTTGTCACTTTATTGTTTGTGCTATATGTGTAGTCACTTTAGAGTTATAGATATGTGAAAGATCATGTTCCTCCAGTGCTAAGTATGACAGCATGAACATAATCTGGAAACATACTGCCCTTAGCCAGAGAAACTCAGGGAAGAATAGCTTGTTTTTTTAGTTCATTTAAATGTAATATCGTAGTTAAATTACGTCCAACAAATGCAAAGTAATATCTTCAGCAAAGACTTTAATCCAAGGCCAAATCCTTTGAACAAAAAAAAAACTTGATGTATTTACATTAAGTATTTAGGGAAGCCATAACTCAACTGAAATCTTTTACAAGCTATTAAAGAAACCACAATAGATGTAGGACACATTAACTCAACACCTACACAGTTTTACCGTCTCTGAACTACATGTACAGATACGCTTCTTTAACTAACTTGAAGTCGGGCTATATAACAATCAACAAAGGTCAATCATACCATTAGTCAATGTTTAATTCTGTTCAAAATGTATATATGTCTTAAAACAAACTGAGAAAAAAAAATGTGTAGGTGGTCAACAATGGTTGTTTTGTTTGTTTGATTGGAGCCAATCCCTGAAGGAAACGATGCCGACAACAGAGAAGGCAGTTCTATACATTTTCAGTATAAAAAAAACCCCAGGCTTCTTGACGTCCCTTAGCTCACAGGGCACCCCCGACACAGGAGGTTCCCAGCAACCTCCCGCGTGGTAAACTAGGAATGTTAGAAAAGGTTACTAAGCAAGGAATATGGCATACAGCGGGCATTAAACAAACATGTTTGTCAGTATTTCAGCTGTGTCAACCTAGCTGCCATCCTTTTAATCCTGTTCAAACAGGAATTACTGATGGCTGGTCAATAAATCAATTTATACCTCCATCAACGACAACCTATAACACTCTTCAAAACTGAAGGAATGGTTGGTCATGTAAGAATAACGGTTAGTTCTTCTTTTCCATGTTAAAGAAAATGATACATGTATGAACCGAAAATTAATTACGTTTGTTTGTTTGAATAGTTTTTAACGTCGTACTCAAGACTATTTCACCCATACCACAACTTATTATTATTTATTAATTTGTGTTGCCGGTGTATGGTGGAAAACAGGGAAGAAACCTCGTAAAAACTACCCCACGAACTCTGCAGCCACCGGAAAACTTCACTTATATACCTAAGGTCCACAGAGGGGAATCAAACCTATTTCAGTAACAGTGAAGGGGGCCCCGTAGTCTAACGCTCAACCACGGAGCCACGGCGCGGCCAATTAATTACGTATCAGTGGCGTATTGAGGGTACCAATATTTAATCTAACGCTCAACCACGGAGCCACGGCGCGGCCAATTAATTACGTATCAGTGGCGTATTGAGGGTACCAATATTTAAGTACGGCATTTCTCATTTTGCAATGTGGGGGGCATTATTGTCAACCAGGTCCAAAACAAATGCTTTCACAATTCAGCCATCATAGTGCTTCTGAACTCTGTTAATCAAACACAGATTATACATCTAAAAAAAAAATGTTTTTTCAATATCAGAGGATAGCTTTTCTGATTAAACAGAAAGTGCTCAGTTGATGTCAATATTTGTGAGTTTTAATCAAGTCATGAAGTTACTTTTCTGATAATTGGTATTAAAAAAAAAACAGCCTAGAAATATTTACACAAAATAAGCCTTTTGTTCCTGGAGGCTCAACTTCTCTTGTGGTATTTTAGCATTTTCATTTTTGTAGACTCGTTTACTGGATTACTCTACATCCTGGTCTAGTTTTTCCAGGGTAGCTATGCTTTACTACAGCTGTGCAAACCTGACAATCAACTAGAAACATAATACCTTTGAGACTGGAAGAAACTTAATTCTGATTTATCGAGAAAAATCAATTAAAGCCTTCAACCACACTCCATTGAAACTTAAGGAGCCGGCAGAGTGAGTATTGCAATATAATCAGGATACAGAAGAACAAAAAAAGTTCACTAATTCTTGTCAAATGGCAACGAACAATGAGACATCTGCCAGGTCGTGAAGATGCGTTAAACAGAGAGATTATGACCATGTGCACTTGGTGTACCTGTACCTCTTACATGTACATACATAAAATGGCTTATAAAAAGAATGAGCCAGTCTTCTGACATGGTTGAGAACAGTACAGTAGTTTCCAGAACTGCATATAAAAGTGGTCTTTTGCCTTTCCCTAAAGCCTGACCGTTCACAAAACAATATTTTTTCCACCAATGCAATTGATCAGTTAGACGGATTGATGTTTAATGGCATACCTGAAACGTATTTCCCTTATATGAGAGCTTGACAATGTCGGTATTTGGTGGAAACTGCACAAAAGGCTAATAAAAACTACCCTGCAATCTACATGCACATCATCGTTTAAATCTACTGGCACTCCATAGAAAATGCTTTATTGAACACTTTACAGCTAATAACATAATTAAATGCTACTCATTTTATTGTTTAACATGAAAATGAACATAACAAACCTTAACGAGACATTTTAATATTTTTCCTGGTACCGTTATCCCCACAAAAGGATATGTGTTTTAAAAATAACACTTTATTTTGGTTTTTAACCAGTTGGTTATTATTCAGAATTTGACAGTTATTTATGAAATAAATAAATAAAGCTGTGCATACACCTTGGCAGACTTATAGAATATAGTTGTCTACGTAATAATTGTTTTTAGCGATTACTTCACTAAATTGGCATCCATTGACTTTTTCCTATTTTTTTCATACATGTATAAAGTACATGCGGCCTATCAGTTTTATAGCCAAGTGTATCATGTTTTTCAATATGTGTAATTGGTGTCTTCAATTAAGTTAAAGCTTTCTCAGTCTGTAATGGACACTTACTGTTTTGATGAGCCAAGCTGTATAACGAGATTCAAATGTTTTTAGAAAACAAGGAACAAGATGCAGCGTCTTAAAGAGATTACAAAAAAAGAAACCGGAAAAATAAATATATGGAAAATCAAAAAGCACTATAAGTGTCTTGGGCAGCTTTTAATGCTGGAATCTAATTAGGGCCAAGGCTATATCCTTTCCAATCTGGATGTTTTTCTCAGAGCTTCATGAGTAATCTGGGTTAGATATAACGATATTATATCCAGGGAATATGGTGTCGACGGTAACCCCTACCCTCAACGCAGCTTTCCTTAAGGGTCAAATCAATACTGCCCATTAGTGAAGACAAGAGCCTTGGGCCGGATAAAATATGGAGCTTGTAAAGACGGCAAACAGACTGTACTGTAATCTCTAACTACTGGACTGATCCAGAGTCGAGCTGTTTTGTCAGACATTCTGTCCCCTTATGCAGAGAATACAAGTCAATAGACATAGGAGAGGTTTTCTCCAATTGATCATCTGGCATCGAGTGGGGTCTAATCCTGCCAGAGTTCTACTAGGTAATCAAAATGAGCCCGGTATTAAGACACATGGCTGTAGGCTTGTCTTGCTTACCAGCTCAATCTACAGATATGTATACCAAATCGACAGTAAGTGGTCAGACAAGAAATATTGTTTGTTTGATTGGGGTTTTACGCCGTACGCAAGGTTATTTCACTTATATGACGGCGTGCCAGGCCGATTGGTGATGGATACCACTGTAAACAACGCTTGGCAAGACAGGACAAAACGTTCACACAACATTAACAAAACAGGACACCACAACAAATCGGCATCCTGTGCCCCTTAGCTCAGGGCATCAGGAGGCTCCCATCCAACCACCCGCAGACAAGAAAGAAAACCAGTCCACTTTGTGGGCTTGTATCAAGACGGAGATGTAGTCTAACCGCGGCTAAATCAAGCTGCAGGTATCTCAACAACTCAGTTAAAGTTAGCAACACATGTACAGATAATCACTTGAACAAAATTGAATAACATGTAGATGAACCAGCAGCCTATACTAATTTGTAATGTTGTGATATACTGTAACTTAACATCCATAGAACTGGTTAGACAAAAAATGTATAAACAGTTTATAATCCAAACCTTTCATGTTTACCAGAATGTTTTAATCAAATTTGTTTCTAAAATAAAGAAGAAATTTATAATAGCATTAGGGCCTTTTTTTAAATTAAACAGTCTTTAAGTAAGTAATGAGCAGATAATTATTTAACTAAATGTATCCCATAATGCCCTACAGCTAGTTGCAGCATGTTTGGGGCCTACATTAACGCTGTCATACTTGGCACTCAGAGAGCACCACGGCACCGGAGGCTCCTATCAACCACCAGAAAAACGGCTTAATACCAATTAAAGGAACCGAATGTTCTGTATTTGCCCAGATTGGAACAAGTATAAATTGTCTGAAATCGTCATCCACTGTTATATATTTCGTAATAAATAAGTTAATTAGTTTGCCTAGGGTTTTTCAGAATATTGAAAGCTCTTTGACTCGTATTAAGTTGAATAAGCAAAGAAAAATATTTTATGATTTGATCAACAATTGTAGCATACTTTTTAATAAACCATGCTATTTTGCAATATAGCCAAGACTCAGACACTATAATCATATATAATAGACATGAAATAACTTGAGGCAAATGTTTTTGTTCTGAAAATAAATCCTTAATAATGTTTCATGGACAGATCACCGCCCGGTGAGCAATGGTACAACAGTACACAGTTATAGTTTGTAGCTCATACAGGTCTATAATGCACTGATTAAACATGTATTTCTAGATCATATTGTTAGAATTACAATCTGCAAATTGGTCAGATGGACAGGTAAATGATAGATAAAGATAAAACATTTCCAGAAATAGAAACAAAAGTCATGAATTCCTGACGGTACCTGTTCTTCCGTAAAAATTCTCACATTACATGTACCGGGTATTTAAAAATCCATATAAGCATTTATTAATCATTTACAGTTACATGTTTATGTAACTTGTGGGTCGATCAGGACATGATGTTAGGACAAAGTCTGCAATTATTTTAGTGACGTATTTGATGCCAAAAATTGTTTATGGAAATAATTTCTGTTATTTTCTTCTGTGCTATTTCATGTAGAATTCTTAAAACATGATCTGTTGATTTCAATGGAGTTTAGTTTGTTTGTTTGATTGGGATTTTGTGCCATACTTCTGGTTATTTCACTCATATGGGGGCGTGGCAGCTTAATCGTTGAAGGAATCCACCCTTCATGATGCTGGCAATTACTGTAAATCACCTATAATTTCGACCATGCATAATGCTCACCTTTTTGCAAGTTGTGGAAGTATTATAGCAT